>JBCJKH010018627.1:0-18782 GCA_039877255.1 Loriculus beryllinus | reverse complement strand
TATAGTCATTAGAGCTAATTGTGTATTTTATGACACTGTTTACATAGAGTTGTAATAAGAATCAATAAATTTTTACAAAAATTTTAATAAAACAAAGTACCTCAACATGAGAAAAGATTCTGTCTCACAAATAAACTAAGGCAAAAAAAGATATGCACCCTGAAATAATATGATTTTACAATGTTCATCTTTTTGAAGGAAGAATTAAATTCAAATCTGTGATTTGTGTTGTTCAGTGAGGGGACCTGAAGGTTACCTTTTTGGAATATGGTCCAACCATCAGTTATTGGCTAATTTTGGTGAGTGTGTATTGGTTATTTTTAACAGGAGAGGTCATGTCAGACCTGCTATGCTTTATATATATGTAAAAAAAATAAAATAAAATCTATCTACTTGAAAAAGTTACAGAATATCTTAGGTGAAATTATGAAAAGGTTTTGCTTGAGCGCATCCAAATATAAAATGGAATGTTTTTGAAATCTCAAATATTTTCATGAAGCTTAACTTTAAATAGAAAAGAATAAAAGGGTGTCTGGGAGAGAGATTGAGTTGAGATCGTCTGCTTTTTCAGTGTTTGCATGTGGGTGTTATTGGTGGAGGGATTTGATATTCAGCACTTGTGCTATTTCTACTCAGCTGTTGATCTAGGCAGGAGACTTACTCCTAAATCAGGTAAGATACCTAACTCTTGAAACACCCTTCATCTTTTCACAGCATAATGAACAGCTGAGCAGTTCCAGTTCCAGCTTTAAACATTTAAATAATTTTCTGGAAAGCATTTATTTAAAACACTAATTTCAGATGCAATATTACACACATTGGTCTACTTATTATATATTGAAAATATTATTTGTTAGGAAGATGATGATAGCTTGCATGGAAACAGAGGAGTCTTTGTAGGCAAAGTGTTTGTAGGAAGACTCCGACAGGTACAAATCACAGTGAATGCTCATTTTTTTTGAAAATAAAGATAATTTGGTATAGTATTGCAAATTTCAGGTTCAGATTTGTATTGACATAAATTCTGAGAAGGACAAAGATGTGTCTAATAAACTCTCATTTATTTATCTGACAACTGAGATATTTGAAGTGATTTGGCTAAGGCAAGACAGTGACAGACCCAATATTTTAACCTGGGATCCCTTTATAGCCAATTTGTCCACACATACCAATTACATGCATCAAGCAGTACTAAAAATGCTATCTTGCATTTCGCATGGTAGAAAGATGGCATGAAAAACTGAACCCTACAATGCCAGGACCATTTAGATGAGGTCACTAAATGCGTAATTGAGTAAGAAATACCTGGGAACTAGCATATTCTTTAGTCTTTTATTTCACGGTGTTTGCCAATTATCCCTTTGTCTTTAATAGTTTGATTTGATATTCATCACTCTGGCATTTCCTGCCATTTATTTTTCAGTGATCTCTTGGATTTTTGAAGATTGTATAAACTTACAAAGGCTTTTTTCTCTTTTCAATATATATTTGTTTTATGACTCAGTCTTTGAGTCTAAGATCTTTACTTTCTGACTGACTTTAATAAACTGCATTCTAGGTTCATGAATTACAGTTTATATTGGGCTATTGTAATATTTTTAATTTAGAACACAGCAAAAATGCTATGACCTATATATATGTTTGTCTGTTATAAATCTTGAAATATTGTTTAGGTTGAAGTACTGTCATCTTAAAAGGCACTGATGTTTAAATGTGTAGCACTATCCAATTAGTTTACACTCAAGTGACAGCACAATATAATAACCATGCATCTAATATTTCCTCTTTAAAAAAATATTGTTTCAGCTTTATGCATCTAAGAAAAAAATTGTTCAGCTTAAACCAATTAAGGTTTGCCTTTTTTTATTTCCTTAAAAATTTATGCATCCTATTTAAACAAAGTCCAATTTAGGACACTGGATGGCTTACAAATTCCTAGCGAAAGAATGTGGTTTGGTTAAACAAATAGACTTTCTAATTTTAATATTGATTCTTAGGCATTAAAAATCTAATTTAATAGCTCCTGGTCTTTTTCATACCTCATACAGCATTTGTAGTGGGAGATACAGACTGAGAATTAATTTTGAGAACATGATGCTATATAGGACATTTTCCTAATAAGACAATAATACTCACATTTTATAAAGTGCAAAACAAGGATTGATATTTTTCCCTAGTAGGATTACTGTAAGAACTTTGCTATTTTCAAAATACAATAATTACTGATTAGGATGTAGATTTCTGCATATTTCTGACAACATCCTGACTTTCAGCTGTCAAGAAAACTGTGGTTTGATGCAATATTCTTTATTTTACTGTGAGCTACTTTCCTTTTACTTTCCTTTTACTTTTCCAGGTTTTTTCTGTGTGTCTGCAGAGATGTGTGTAATACTTAGAGTGGTACACTGCTGTTAACTGAAAGAATAGAAAAGGGCCTTAGGAAGGTGCACAGCAAGAAATAGCATATTTCCTGAAGGAAATAAATTCTGGCAATAGAGAAAGGCAGCTGTAATGGCCATGGGGAAAAGGAGCATCTTCTCCTCCTTGTTGGGCCATTACGCATACACCGAACATGTGGCAGTGTTGGCTCTCTAATGGAGGGATGGCTGGAAATTTGACATACTACATGTCTAGATGCTGCAGGTTAGACATCTCCCTGGCTTTGAAGGAATCAAGCACTAAATAGCAGAAAGGCACCTGTGAAGCTTGTCACAGTGTAGGAAGGACTCACAAGTCCCTGTCAGAAATCTAAGTGTGTAAGTATCTTCACTCCTCTACATTTTCTTGCAAAAAATGACACTCTGCATTCTCATGGGAGACCACCTTTCTGATTCTGATGTAGCAAGAAAGACCAAACTAGATTAAAACTAATTGTTATATACATTGAAGAGATTACTGAGTACCAACGTGCCTGCAGTCACTGTTTCCACTGTTCTCCTTCCTTTCTTTGTCCTCCTTTTCCCTGTTGTGAACTAAATGGTAAAAAACCAGATTTTTTTTATGCTATCTTGGGTAGATAATGAGTTCTGCTCTGTTGTCAACACAGGAGAAAGCTATGTATTCCATTTCTTTGACTGCAAGATATCTTAACTGCTACCAATCTGATTTCTGCTAATTGATATTACTAAGTATATGTTCGTTTTAGAAGCTGTGACTTACATATACAATAATTGCCAAATTGATATATCTTTGACTATTTAGTAGAAAGTTTCATGTAACCTGGAATACCACCTTTTATATAAGTAATCAAACTATAAAAACCTTACATTGTTGACGATATTCTTATTAGCATAATTCTTATGGAAAAACAGTTTAATTGGTTTGTTTTTTTTACACACTTGAGCTATTTACAGGGACTATTTCAGGATTATTGTGGGGAAAGTGTTTCTCATATTGTCAAATAGGTGAATACTGTCATCCTAATGATTGCTGACAAATGATCAGGCTACTACAATGGACAAATATATATAAGACTCAGAGTTCTTTAAAAAAGAATGAAAATATTCTTTCTATTCCATCTGTAATACTTAGCTTGGTTTGCTTTTGAAAACGTGAATATAGCCTCAGAGAAATAGTATAATTGTGGAAAAGATAAAACTTATATTAGAAAATGTAATGATTATCCAATGCTATTGTAGGACTATTAAAATAAAACCTAAGACAAGTTGTTATATATGGAGAGTACATACTCAATATCTAGCCAGATATATTTAAAACATGTCTGTGTTTTCTGTAAAAGATGTCAGCATTGTGATATTCCTGAAAAGTCAGCGTGGTTTATATTATTAAAAATTTAATGATCTGTAACTGGAGAGGCAACTTTATGCCACCTCTGGCAAAGTATACTGTTTTATAAAGGTGTTTCCTTCATAGAACATAGCCATCTGTGAGCTGCACGGTAATGAAAACATATTTAAACAAACCTGTCAAGTCCTAAAAAGTGATTTCTTGCTAAAGAACAAAAAAGGCATTACTCTGGCATTTATTTGAATATTCCATCCTATGTGGAGCCACTGGGACAGACACTGGAGATTTGGGATCATGTTTTAACTCTGATGCAAAATTCTAGTGTGACTTTGTATTTGTTTCCCATCTATAAAACTATGGTAATATCTATTTTCTGTCAACTGTGATATAGCTATCTCTATGACTCATAAGATTTTCAAGGCTGCCCTTTATTTTATGTTTATGAACCAAGGAGCACAACTGAACCCTGATTATGTTTGGGACCTCTAGCAGCAACTCCTTTTTCCTCTATTACTCCTTACTGTACCCCTTCTCTAATGCCTTTGCATGTGTGGTCATTTCCTCATCAAAATTCTGATCAAAAGTATTAAGAAAAATGAATGTGAGAAAAATTGAGTAACAAGTTCCATATAGAGGAACATGGAAGAATAATTTCCTCTAATTTATATCCACAGTTTGAGCAGAAATAAGATTAAAGAGACAGTCCTTAATAAAATATTTTTAAAGCTTTTTATTTTTTTGTCATTTTGCCTGAAGTAGCTGTGTGCTTATAGTAGATGAAGCCATTTTTTGCTTTCCTTAGGCATATTTTAATGCAAGCATGTTCTCACTATATAATTCTATGCCTGTTGGCATCAGCCCAGTAGCAGGTATATAGAAATATTAATTCTGTTTTACAGTGAAAGACTCCATTGCAAAGGAGCAGCATATGCACTTCACTTCAAAGATAATGCATGGTTTGACATTGAGTTATTGCTAGCAGTTAGTGTGTTTTTGTGAGAGCCTTGTTAGCAGGTGGAAACAGTGGTTTGCTTTGTCTACTATAAAGCTCATATTACTTCACATTTTCAGCATAAGAAACACTTCTTATTTTGTTCTATTTCCTCCTATGCATAATTAGTGAACATAAAGAGAAAAGGTATGGGAGGAAAGCAGAAAGTGTCTCTTTGTGACCTGGAAATCCTATAGTGCTCTCTGCTGTGGGTGCGCTGCTGCTAAGATTACCCATTCAGGGAAGGAAGCAAAACTGTGTTTAGCTGCACACTAGAAAGGACATTCTTACATCTTCCTTGTATAGCTGAACTGATCTTAGCCTTTATATTTGCGTGCATTTTTCTAATGAAATTACATGATGCAAGCTGTCTTCCAGAAATGGTAATTCAGCAAATCATTTCCACCTGCTTTTACTTAGATGATAATGAATGAAACAAGAGATTTGATTGCTTAACTTGCCTCAGAGCTCATGATTTGTAGCAGACCACAGGCAGAGACTTTTTCAACTTGCTATATCTAGAGCTTTTATGTATTTTTTTTCAGTAGAAAGATGTAGCTGAATCAAAGTATGGTAAAAAAAAATTGTCAGTGATGTTAATGTTCTCAGAAGACCAGTGTAAATTGTCTACAAATCATCATTTATTACCAGTTAGCTTTAGATAATAAAAACAGTTGTTCCTTAAACAAATAATAGCTTGTATTTTGGGAATTTATCTTTGTGGTAAAATTGAATATCTATTCATAAAAACTTGAATTAAATTATTTTGAGATGACCAAAATCTACCATTACTTTAACATAACAGAACAGCAGAATATATTATTCTGCTATTATGAGCACTATATTTATATTCTTATATGAACAAATATCTGACAAGTATTCTAACAGGTTTTTATCTTGTCACATATTTGTTCTTTCATGTATGGTTTTCTGCCTACCTCACCATGAGCTTCTTTTTGCGGCCAATTCTGGGTAGACTCACAAGTCATGGTAAAAAAATCCACATTTGTTTATTTGGCTTTCAGAAAAATAATTAGTTCCTTTATAAATACCAGTGTTATTTGATACCTTAAAGCTTCAGAAAATTTGAGGTTGCTTGAAACACTTAAGGATGAGTTTAATTTGGATTGGTGACACTGGTATGTAATGAGATAATTCCAGGTTCTCATGCAGTTAATATTCTCAGTAATGGACAACAGTAAGTTTTTCTATGTGCGCATGTATACACATAGATAACAATGTAGATAATACATAACTAAGAGAAAGAAACTCCTCCTATATATAAAATTTGCCAATACCCTACACAGTGGAAGCCATTTTTCTTTATGAAATCAGACTTGAGGCCCTCTGCATTCACACTTTTATGCATCAGATGAATTTATGAATCTCCAGATACTCACTGTGATTCTTGCATAAAGATGAAGCACATTAATGTTAGTCTACTTGATATAAAGGTACATTCATTAGTCTGTGGTTCACATAATGCTTTTTTAAAGTGGCATCTAGTTGTTACCCTTGTGCAGCAGAAATACCTCTGAGGAGATGTGTGTCAGCCGCTTAAGAAACATATCTGCCGATTTTTCTTTATGAACATGCTAATTGTTCTTTGGAGGTTTAATATACTTTTTAACTTTTTACTTCATTTTTAAAGGTAATCTTTTCTTATAAAAGAAAATGTTCTGTCTACTGTGCTAGCAGTGGTAATTTAAAAATGCTTCTGGTTATGAAAATGCATAACATTAGGGAGGAAGTGGCATCTCAGTGACGCTGTATGCAGAATGCACGTTTTGTTTGACTCTTCAGATGTGCTTAAGGAGATCCGAACACATGACAGCATATTAAAACCTAGAGTAGACTCTGGGGATTTTCTAGTTTACTCTAAGAAGTATAGTTGGGAGTTAAATAAAAAAAAACCCAGAAAAGTATAGAGTGGCTTTAGTATTATTGTGGGACTATGAAGTCTATTTTTGTTCGTGTTTCCAGTATACAAATGTATGTAGTTGAAGAAAGCACAAGGGAACAATGTCTAAATGTTGGGTCATAAGGTCAGGGCCGACAGGTATCCCCTGGGTTTTATAATATGTGTTGCATTTTTTCAGTTCAGTTCATTGCTTTGCTTCATCCTGCTTCTGGTTTTGCATCTTTTCCTTTCTGTTCTACAGGAAAGTGGGCAGTAGAACATGTTTCTCTTGGTTTTGACTTTTCCTCAGTAATAACTTCATAGAATTGAGCAGTTACCCTGAAAGAAATGTATTTTGTGCTCACAGAAATGCAAATTATGCCTTGTAGCTACATAGCTTTTAATTCCTGATTACTTATTTTAGTACTTTTTCTATTTTCTCTCTCTGGTGTTTGTATAAATCCACAATATCCTATTTCTTTTAACATCTGTGTTTACATTATTATAGCAATCTTAGAAACTTTTTTTGCTAAGCAATCCTTCATCAAGTGACAGCTCCAGAGTCCAAGGTGCTACCCTGAATTTTCCCAATGTTCTTCAGCTTTCCCTTTTAGTAGCTGATCTTGTTTGCCAGAAGACCAATACTGAATCCCCTGTACTTACTGAGATGTGCTTTCAGGAAAAATGTTTGAGGAAATAACTGTCAACTGTGACCAGTAATTCAGCTTTTTTTTGTTTTTCTTTTTCTCTGCTTTGTTTTCATGTGAATTTTATGAAGGATATAACATGTTTGGCAGTCACAGCTCTAATAATAGATAATGAATACTGGCACTAACAATTTGGAACTGAATTGTTTTCCAGTTCTTTGAAGACAGGAATATATCTCATTTTTGAATAAGACGTAAGCTTAGAAGGGCAGTATTCTATAAATCTGATGGCTCCCAATCTTATGAAACTGTAAACTTATATAAAGCCAGAAGTATTTAAAAAATAGCTAATGCTGCTTTCTCCTCTTCTGTAGCTCAGCTTTCTCAGTGAGGAGGTAAGTTTTTTGTCTAAATTTACATTATTTACCTGATAGATATTTGGAAAATTTAACCTCAGATTTGGAATATTTTGTAGTTCAATTCCTTTCCTTACACTCAACTATTTCTTTCTCTACTCTTGGAACCCTATTGATGCCGAGATGGTTAAAGAGGGCTGGGGAGGAAATGGGGAACAGCTAATGTCTCTGTGGTATTTAGCTACTGGGTTACACCATGACAATAAGATATGAGTTTAATATAACAAAGTTTAATATAACAAAGTTTAATATAACGAAAGGTAAATTAATACATGAATTAGGATGGCATTAGGCTGCTAGATCCAGGGACAGGAAGAACAACTTTCCAACTTAGATGTGCTGTTTGTTCAGCTCCAGTTATCTCTGTCCTCCTCCTTGTCTGGTTTTCTGGATACAGTTTCAGACATTTCCAATTCATTCCACCTTATGAATTTTATTTCTCAAGTCCTGTAAGGTTATGACTCCATCTTTTTTCCCCTTTGCTAGTGCTCTGCAATTTTCTCCTTTGTAATAGCTAATACTATTGTGCATGGCATATATTTTTCCTTGGAAGCCATAAACAGAACTACTGGGTTTAAAGTGACTGAAAAAACCAAGCCCTTATGAGCCAGAAATACTTACCTGTATTTGTCTTAAAGTAAGTATACCGTTAACCACTAGGAACATACTGTTAACCACCAGATTTCTAGAATCCATGTCTCTATAGCGAATTTAATTGCTACAAAGCAGATGTTCATGTTAAGCAATGTGGGGCTCAATCAAGGACAATTGATATCATTGGGAAATGGCAGATTTTCTGTCTGTCTTCTCTTCCCATGCTTGTGCTCAATTTAATAACCTCTGTTGTTTTGTAAGAAGTAAACAAGTGATAACTGACTTGGACAGCTTACAGCGTCTTCTGAATTTTCCAGAGGAGTTTTCAGCTTCGTTTATTTACAGATGTTTTTCCCTTGCACACTTTATGAACATGAAGGCTATTCGGGCAAAAAGATCTGCTTGCACAGAAATTAAGTTTTAATAAGATGCTTTGCAGGAGAGCTTACTGCACAGATCCTTTTGCAAGATAAGAGCAATAGCTATTTTTGCAAGTGCAAATTCTGTAATCAGCAAATGTGCAGATAAACCAGTTTAAAGTGATTTCAGCATGTGTACAAAGCTAGCAAACTGCTTACTATCAAATTTCACAAACTGCTGTGAATGATCCTTATCTCTTTTTCATGTCAAGCAAAAGAACACTGAAATTTTGACTCCCACTATTGAGAAAGCAAAACACTGTGTGGGATGGACTTAATTAGAGCATACTTTTATTAAAAATCTTCTTCATCTGTGAGCTGCCAGGCTTGGTCACACTGCACTGACCAGTGCAGAACCTTGTTCCCTCTCGGTTCTTTCACCTGGTGAGAGTTACCCTTGCCCTCACCTATCCTGGTTTTAGTCTGCTGTCATGTCTCTACTCAGAAGCACTAGCAGATTAATCTGTTTGGGGTTTTTTTTTAGTTTTCTGGGAGTCCTATTTATCTCAGCTACTTTGAATATTGCTTTCCTTGAGATTCACTTCCTATTCCACGCAGGGAATTGCAAAAAACTTGGATCTGACTTTGCTTTTCTTTCTATCAGGTCACAAGCTGAAGATTTAAGGAGAATCTACTGATAGGTGTATGCTGCTGAGAGGTTAAATGGTCTGTCTTTATTTGGTGCTAGATAGACTGTTTAGGAATGGATGACTTTTTCATCATAGTTGTCATCATGAATGAAAGAGCTGATGAGCAGGATTCCCTTCATGCCAACACAGACAGTATATTGCTATATGAAACCTGATGCAACAGGAATAAAAAATAGCACTTACTGTAAACAAACAAAAAAACAGTTCTGAATTTCCTGCCGTGAGTACTGAATCTGCATTAGCTCTACCTTGTTGCTTTTGTTTAGATCTTGGAAAGCAGAATGTATAGGCAAGAGGTACAGAATCAGAGCTTCTGAAGTAGGTGAAACTCCTTGTTGAATATGGTCAATAAAACTAAAACACTTGAGGAAGAATTTTAAGTGTTAAAAAGTGCTGATATGAGGAAGAACACCTGACTGTAAGGTAGCTCTGAAAAACTGATTATAGGGTTGTTATATTTAAGCAAGAGGATTTCAGAATACAGCTTAGTGAATTGTCCAGCTGGAGAACAAGATTTATCATTGCTTTTGATTAGTAAGTTCTTGCTCCTTTTCAATTTCATGCACTGTTCAACACTGTCTCATAGCTCATAGAAGAGCACATTATACCCCACTGGAAAATTAATTCCTTGTGGTATCAGGTGTAAAAGCTTGCTAAATCTCCTGGCTTGTGACTGTCTAAACAAGGGAGGGTAATTTGCTCATCTCAAAATCATGAGATTTTGTTGAATGTTTTGTAATTGTACATGAATAATTCTTTTAAATAAACTGCAAGCTTGAACTCTTTGAAGAATGTAATTATATTTATATTTCACTTTTATTAGCAGAACTAGAAGATTAAAGCCCTTTGAAATTTGCAAAGCATTGATGAAAAAACCTAATAGAACTAATCAGAGTGCTGTACTGGACCTTTCATGAGACTCTTCCCATGTAGATCACTAGGAATACGCAAAACAACAAATTACCATTAATGACATAAAAGTTAAATTTTAAAAAAATCATGTCTTGTCACACTGCTATCTCATGTTTTCCTGTGAGAACAAGGAAATATGACAGATATGCTGAAGACAGAATAAAGATAATTCCTTATGTAAGTTCAAGAAATTGGGTAGTATTAGCTGACTGTGATTGAAATAGAGAGCTGACAGTAATGACTTAGCAGGAATTAGCTAAAAAAGCCCACAAAATGGTTGTCTTTTTCATGTGCAAGCTAAGTTGGTTTGGTTTTAAATAACTATTAATACTGAGTACTGGATTGTTGTTAGATATTCTGTTTTCATGTTGCATGTCTTAATTTTTCTTCCTAAATTAGAATAAACACATGCCAATGGCAAGATATGCCAGTAAGCATGAACTTTTCTCCTCATATGAACAGGTGCAAAAATCAGTAATGAAATCAACCTCCCTCTTGCTTCCTGGATGACTGTTATAGTGCCACTTAGGTTGTGCTTTTGTGGGAGGAACAAACTGGCATAAATTTGTCACTGTAGTTGTTGGACTAGGAGCAAATTCTTAGGCAACGGGACTACCTGCAGGAATTGTTGACTTTTAAGAAAAAAATCACACATCATCTTAACTGCTATCTTGGAACTTCAAATAAAATATTTGCATTTGTATGAAAGCTGCCTGTGGTGTCAGTTAATTCTATGCCTTTTTGTCATGGTTTAAAATCTGTCAGCCATGCAGTCTCTCTCTCTCACTCCCCACCTTCTTTCCCTCCCCCTACTCCCGGAGGAACGGAGAGGAGAATTGAAAAGACTGCAACTCCCATGGTTTGAGGTAAGAGCGGTCCAGTAACTAAGGTATAACACAAATCACTGCTGCTACCACCAATGATAATAATGATAAGGAAATAACAAGGGAAGAGAGTACAGCACCTCACCACCCACCGACAACTCACGCTACCCCGCCTGACCAAGCACCAACCGATACCTCTTCCAACCCTGCAGTGAACTAGCCCTTCTGGAAAACTCTCAGTTACCTCCCTGGGTACGACATGCTGTGGTATGGAATACTTCTTTGCCTAGTTTAGGTCAGATGTCCTTTCTCTGCTTCCTCCCGGCTTCCCCTCCTCCCTGGCAGAGCGTGGGGCTCAGAAAGTCCTTGGCCACACCAAACATTTGAGCAGTAACTAAAAACACTGGTGTTTATCAGCATTTTTCCCAGACCGTAAGTCAAAACACAGCACAGCACCAGCTACAAGGAAGGAGAAAAATGACTGCTACTGCTGAACCCAGGACACTTTTTCCTTTTTTTTTTTAATAGGCATCTAGATATCTAAATAATGGTAGTATATTTATTTTCTTGCCCGCAGTCTTTTTTTTCTAAAAATGGGGAAACTGAGATGCACAAAAGTGAAGAGCTGTATCTCCAGTCTGTAATTCCTGCATGCTGTCAGGCCCTGGAACCTATAATTTTGCATGCATTTAGGCCCTGGAAGGTTTATTGGAAGCAAACTATTGTTTAGTGATTTGGGCTTTGACTTCTTGACCAAGCTAACTGTTTTTTGATTACGTTGGACCTTTTAAATTATGTTTTTATTATGAAGTCAGCTGCGGTAACTAGCATCTGAGTTGAAGCATCTTGGTTAACCTAATCTAGAGATAAGCTACCATACTGCAAAACTGCCTACACTTACATCGATCAGGATCACAAATATTTCTTGATAATAGTGATGGAAATGTGTCAGAGATTCTAATGCAAGTGTAGGTAAAATAGTACTAAGGTATTTTTTTCCTGTGTGTTGTACAGGTTAATTCTCCAGCAGCCAACTTCATTGGCATAATAAACAGATAGTAAACTGCACTTCCATTTTCTTTGAATATGTCAATTGTGTGTCTTGATGCTTCTCTTTGTATCTTTCAATGGAAAAACTGAAATTATAAAAAATGCAATCCATAAATAGTTTGTTAGTACTATTCTTAAAAATTCCAATTTTTCTGCATAGTCAGGCCAAGCTTCCATCATGCCTAATTCACTTAATAAAAGATTGAAGTTAGATCTGGGCAGCCGGTGTTGCTACATTTCTGAAAACTTTAATTTTTCACTAAAGCAGCTATAGTGCTTTAGCTAAAGACCAGATATATGGCTTAACAGTCAAGAGAAATTACTTAATCTCACAAGCCTAAATTGGCCTTTTGATTTAATTTTGTAATATGTGTTATGCTTTCTTGCCAACATCTGGAAAGGTTTTGAGTACTTGTTTCTGTCTTTGGGCAATTGCATAGTGGGTAAAGTTATTACAGGACCACTTTCACAATTAATGTATAACTACATAAACTGAATTGATAACTTTGAGAACCCGATAGGCAAGTTTTTGGGATACCAATATGAGTTTTGTGTGTGTTTGCATGTGCGAATACACGTGAATGCATGCCTTCTTTTAAATGCAAACTAGAATTCAGAGAATGTCTGGAAATTTGTATTAACTTCTTTTTCTTTCGCTTCTTTAACGAAAGTCTGTGACATTTGCATGTATAGATTCCTTGTTGGGTAGCCTAAAATAAGGGTCTTATGCAACTGTTAAGCCTGAATATCAAAAGAAAGATAGCAACTGTGCAGAAAATATCAGCTGGACAACCTATCTGCACAAAATAGTTGTGAGCTCTGTAGCTACTCTGTGGATGTTGCTTAGTAATGTTAGAGGAAACATTTTTGCTCACTTTTTGGAATAAGTCAGTTAAAGATATGTAACAGCGTTGAGGCTGTTGTCTTTGGGTTGTCTTTGACGTATGTAAAAGCTTCTTATGATGCAGCTGGATGAGTTTATGCGGATCTTGGAGAATGCTGTACAATCTCCTTTTTTTTTTTCTTGATATTATTCTCTTGGCTCTAAGTAATGGATTATGCATAGAAAATGTACTGGTGCTGCAACCACAAATAGATCAACTGAGAGAACACCCTTTGCCTGAAGTGTGTTTAAAACTGTGAATGTGAAGTTGGATGATGAGTTGAATAGTCTGCTTCAAAGGACAGATATGTAGTGTCCGAATATGAAAAAGCAAAAGTACTTGAGAGCATGTCACAATCGTATGTAGTGCTGACTGCTGTCAGTGATAAAACAGTTTACTATTGTCTTTACCACCAACAAAGTATGTCAATTTAGGGTCTGATGCTACTTCTGCCTTATTTATTGTAGTCTGTATGTAGGATAACATTTGCAATGCCTATTGCTTAGGAGTAAAAGCCCGGAACTAATCTCTTGCTTTATGAAAAAGTAGAATTGTTTCTTTCAGTTAATTTTTTAACTCTTAGAGGAGTTGTAGCCTTTATTTGATGCTTGACTCTCTTAATTGTGTCTGAAATACATAAAACTTATGATTTATTCTAACTTTAACTTGCAGTTGGAGGACTGAACAGTTTCATTAGCATAACTATTTAAAGGAGGCAAAATTTAATATTACTCAAAAAACAATGGAATTATGTTTGCTAAAGGTTTGAATAAAAGCAAAGGCTTAAGGTTCTGGCTCTTGGTTTTTGGATAAAGACTAAGCTAACTTGTCTATCTCTTTCTGACCTGTATCAGGGGAAAAATTAAATAAAAGCAAACTTTCAGTAGATAATAAACGGTTTTCTAAAATATCAGTTTATAGCACCTCAGAACCAGATTCATTACATCAGTAGAATAACGCCTGATTTTAAGAACATAGTGAACCTTGCTTGACCGTGACTCTGCCAATAATATTCAACTTTTGCTCACACTACCTTAATGTAACTTTCCATTCTCCTGTGTGGTTTTTTTCTTTTTTGTTGTTGTTGTTGCTTGTTTTTTAACCATTTTTTATGTAATCTTTCTTTGTTTCTCTCTCATAATTTTTTTTTCTTTTTCTTTTTTTTTTTTTTCCCTTTGTTTCTGGGGATTAAAATTCGTGGATATTGAAACACTGTCTGTTTTCTTCAATTTGCATGCATCTTTGCTGTGTCCTGTCCCTTTGCAAATTCTGCTCCTGATGTTTCATGGTTTTAGCAGGCGTCGTTCAGACTCAGGATTCTCTGAAAGTAGTAAGATAGAGTAAGTAGGCTTGTTTTTTTCTGCTGCATGGCAATTCCATTTAAATCAGCCCAAGCTAACACCAAATGATGACTTTGGCAAATCAGTTACTAAGAAGCCATCTTTGAATTACAGTCGAAACACCATGGGAAAAAAAAAAAAGGATTTCATTCTGATCTTGGAAATATTTAGTACTTGAGATTTTCGAAGCCTGATTCTCTAGAAGGTTTGAATAGTCTTATTGTCCTTTAAAAGACAAACTTGGAGAAGATAGAGATGACCTTTTCCATTCCCATTTCTAAGGGTTCTGTGGTCAGGATATTTGCTTGGGTGAAAGCAAACATTAAAATCCTTTCTGTGAGCTAGATGATCTTTTTAGGGAACTCTGATAAAAGACTATGGGTTCATAGCCACTATAAGCCTTGATGATAACTCTTGTGATCCATGTGGAAATGTTTAGCTTCCAATGTGAAGTCGAAGGAAGTCTAAGATGTTTTGTCTGCTGTTTTGCATAACAGTCTGTGTGTTTACTGCTGTTTAAATGGCACTGTATTTTCTGATTCTACTACAGCTGTGAAGACAAAAAGGTATTTCAGGATGCTGTTTCCCTTTAAACAGGTACCAGATCAACACTAGAATCCCACAGTGTTGTTGACTGATTTTAATTTGGTGCCATCTTAAATGTAGAGATCTCTGGAAATGCACAGATACATGTAAGAACTATTGTATGTGTCCCGTTGTCAAATATGCCTTTCATGAGAGCGTAAGGATCCATGACATTGGATGAATCACCACAACATTTAGAGATTTACTGATAGCTTTTGAAGAAAGTAAATGTGTTTATGTTACATCTAGCTATTACTCTGATTCTTTTGGATGTGTTATAGGATGGAAATTATTTGCTTTACCAAAGCAAAAGAAAATTAAGCAAGATATTGTGAATTCAAAGGTATCAAATAGGTAAGCTGAATATTCTGTTCTAAATGTCCAGTATATTTTCAGGAAGCAAGTCGTAAGCTGTGTATGTGAAGGAAACTATTTGAAAATTTGGAATAATAGAACGTTGCCTAATGAGTTGCCTGTTAGTTCACTGAAAGGATTTGTATATTTATCTTTGAATGTGTCAGGAGTCAACAGCAGGAAAGAGAAAGGCAAAACTTGCCTAAATATTTGTAGGAGAGAATAGCTCTAAATTCAACTACTTAGATCATGTAAACTAAAAAAGACTGAAAAAGGTTGCCTTGAAATCCCTGCAAAAAAGATAGTGTTTTGAAATACTACTGTCTCCAGTCATAATAAAACAAGATTTATGGAAGGATTCTTAGATGCAAGATGACAACATTAGTTGTGAAAGGTGAAAGACCAGTCAAGTACTCTCTTGTAATCATTGGCAGCAGTCAAGCAATTAAAGACCTTTCATAGAGCAATCCATTGCACTAATGAGGACAGCCTTAAAAGGCAGCGTTTGTATTTGTAGGTAGCTGAATTTGTGATGATGATAATTATAAATATTATGCTTAGAAAATGTCTGTAAATGTATTAGCAGAATAGCTGGAGTGAATAGTGTTCTCCTTGTGGATCTATTGGTATGAAACCATGGTAAATGAACTGATGTAGCACCTTTGACAGATAAGGGGAAGTAAAAATTCAAATAAGTCTTCCTTAGGTATAAAGAGGGTCTTTACCTAGTTATGGGTCAAGAACAGAAGTGAAAAATAATCCCCAAAACTCTGGTATCTTAGAAGAATGGGTCTTCTCTCACAGAGTTCTCTACTCAAAACCCTCTTTCAAGCTTTAAGCCTTCTTTCAATGCAAACCTTCAGTCATGCCTGGTGAGATAATTTTTTCTTCTTAAAACTTAAACTCTTAAATGTTTTTCCAGATAAGTTATAATAAGGAATTAAAAATCATTATTTTTAGCAGGTGTGACTGGAAATTTTATTCTTCGCAAATACCTCATTCATGCTTAAAGAAAGCAATTTTTTTTAAATAAAGAGTATACGATAGCGGGTTGGAAAGCTAACATACCTTACTGACCCATGTACTTTTAAGACTTCTATATAGGAATATTTTCAGAAATTAGCATTATTTTTTAATTATATAAATCACAGTGCCATGGCTCTACAGAGACCCCAATACAGTAAATGAAGTTAAGTTCTGCATATTTGTTTGTTTTAGATTTTAGTACCTTTTAGGTTTTTAGTACCTTCATATTTGCATTGCTGGAAAAGGCTTTATAATGATTCTCTGAAAAGAGAAAGAATATTGTCTTTATATTTCCTATGTGACTGGGAGGTCAGGTAGTAACTACCCAAAATAACACCTTCCATGATTGCAGCAAAACTTTCTTTTCTACAGAAAATGTGTTACTTCTGCAGAAAGAAGATGAATCAGAAAATTTATTCCCTTACTGCTGGAAGTATTCAAGTACATCTCCCATTTACAAGAGCATTTGAAGACCTTTGAATTTAATATGGAAACTTGCTTGAGTCAGTATGTATCAAACCCCATTCAGATAGACATCTTGGTATATCTTCCTAGTGTACAGAAAAAATTAATTTGAACCAGGCTTCTGTCATGAGACATCTTTCGTCAGCATTAAAAAACCCAGCAAACTTGTGAAGAGAGCTGCAGGGTTTGTCTGGATTGTTGCCATACTTCTTTCGTTTTTAACAGACTAGTCTGATTTTCTTGGGGATGTTTTTCTATTTTATTCTTTCCTCTGAACTTCTTCAAATGCTTTACTATTGTTTTCCTATGTAGTAATATTTCAGTGTTTGTACATGGAAGTAAATAGAAATGATTGTAAAACAACATATTACAGGCAGCATTCAAAGTGAACACAAATATGTTTTTTCTGTTTCCTAGAGTTTATAATTCTTTCAGTTGGTGCCAGAAAATCTTGATCTTCCGAAATATTATAAACTCAGTAACTTCTTACCTTCTTAATTTTTTTTCAGTGGCCAATGATCCATGAAGAGAGTTGCAAGCATTTGTTCACTATTTCTGAGTAGGACTCTGTTCTGTATTTTGTGAACAGCTGTAGGTTCCATATGTTCTTGGTACTAGAATTCAGACACTTTTACTGTTGCTTGCCAATCATAAGCCCACTATCTCTTTCTGGTCTGCTGTTGTACCTTCATCCAAAACTTTTGAGAAGGGTTCCTTTATTCTTGTTCCTTACTTTCAAGGTTTTCCATTAAAAAATATTTAGGAAAAGCTTGGTACTCTGTATAATACAAGCTTTGTAGTGTATTTCAGTTTGGTGTATTGTAAGATTTGAGCTGTCCTGAGAAATGAACCTAATCATGTTTTGGTTGTAGTGAAAAGCTGTGAAAATATATTTCATTTGCCTTTTACCCTGCTTTGCTTTGATACTGCTGTCACAAAAACAATCAAATTCTACTACATCATGTTGGAAATATTCCTACTTATTGCCATCTGTTTAGTTAGTTTTGCCTTTCAAATGTACCTTTTTTGTAGATAAAAGCTGTATTTGTGTATTCTTGGAACATTAGAATTGTTGTTAAAGCAAGGAAATTCGTTTTGTCTGTGTTTTCTGGAAGAAGATTGTTAGTTCCAATTGTTAAAAATTTTGATATTATAGTGTTAGGGAATTGCAAACACTGTCTTTCTTTAGTGCACAAGTGGTTAATAATATTTTTCTTGTTTTTTAATATAGCATATAATGTTTCCAGGATTAATAAATATTATCTTGTTCTTTATACACAGTATATAGAAATATTAAATATGGTTTTTAGTTTGTAATGCATAACAGATAATGGGAAACATTTGAAATGAAAACCAAAGCATGGCAAAGTGTTTCTCATTACAGATGTTATATAGACCAAAATAAATGGGAAGGTAACATTATTTCTTTATGATTCTTAATGTCATATTATTTACATAGTCAAAGTATAAGATATACGAAGAAGATTAAAATAGGATTTCATCTTGCAGAAATTATACAGTGACTTAGGAAGCAGATAGATCAGTGATACAAGCAGAACTCAATTGTGATTGTGTTGATCACATCAGGCCGAATTATGGAGTAATAGAAGCAGGGAGCAGACCTGAATACGGTCTATGACTACCTTGTTGCCCATCACTTGCTTTTTATTTACTCAAACATGAAATTTAATTTCTCTCTTTTGTGAGGTTGAGATAGATTAAGGTTTTGACAAAACAATGCATCTTGATAAAATAATCTTTGTCCTAATCAATGTCATATGAAGAATAAAGCAGTGGGAAAAGCCAAACATCAAGTATTTGTCAGGTAGTTCCAGTGCACCTGGAGTACTGTGTGCAGTTCTGGTGTCCTCAACATAAGAAGGACATGGAACTGTTGGAAAAAGTCCAGAGGAGGGCCATGAAGATGATCAGGGGACTGGAGCATCTCCCATACGAGGACAGGCTGAGAGAGCTGGGA
>JBCJKH010018623.1:1470-14398 GCA_039877255.1 Loriculus beryllinus | reverse complement strand
TCTAATATTATGTACATTTCCCACCTCCTTATCTGGGCCTTTTTCTCCTCTTGACAAATATTTCCTTATACCAGCCAAGGGGGTGCTGGCATGAACATGATTTCATGATTAGGTTTGTATTTTGCAAATAGATAGTGAAGACATTATAAGTTAAGCTAGAGTGCTCAGATACTTTCAATGATGGACAGCACTACAAAACTCTGAGATGGATTTGTTTCTAAGGGTTCAACCTGCTTTTCTGATCCTGATTATCTTTCACACCTGTGTATATCAGGTGATGTGCTCTTAAAAAAGTCGCTCCATTCAGTTAAGATTTGAATTTGGTTTTCCTCATTTTGTAAATTAGATTCAGGTTTGTATATAATTTATTTTAGAAAAAATATAATTAGCCTGGAAAGAAACCGGTTACATATATTTATTTATTTATTCTATGTACCTTTTAACTTCACTTTCCTCTTTACATGTCTGGTCTTGTCACTGGAAATACTGAGGGACAAGGAATATTTCAGTTCTCTTCTTCAGTCATTTACAGCACTCCCCTATCAGAGGCTGGTGACCCCTCAAACTCATCTTGAAGCTGCATGGGCAGTAATTCTGTGCTGTGCAGGGAGGACCAGTTGCAGATCTCCTACAGGCCTATCTGTTTTGATGGTGGAAGGGAGGACAAAGTCAAACTTTTTACTTATCCTATCAGTTGTGGCTGAGTAGTGATTTAAAATTTCCTTTGATAACCTGATATGTTTTTACATGGCTGCTAATTTCTGAGTATTTTGGCAATACAATTCTTTCATCACACTGCATGTGAAGGTGGAAGCCATCATTTTCTGAGAAACCTTTTGAAAGGTGCTCCTCAGGAAAGGGATCTGGAGGAAAAAGAAGGGGAAGGTGTTGCATATACGCATGCAAGCAAAGAGAAGAAACTGATGGGGTTGCAGGATGGAGTTAGAGTCTTTGTAACAATCTACACTAAAGTGATCCTACTTATTGAACAGCACAAGGGAAAACACAGCAGTAACAGAAAAAGTAGGAGAGAGTTAAGAGGTTCCAAATCAGGAATAATACAAAGTTAAAATAAATCCATAAATATGTCAAACCAAATTATTTCTTTCATTTTTTTCTTCTTCTCAAGTATTCATGCAACTCCACTTTACATTTTAAGAAAGCATACTTGACTTCGCCTTCCTCCTCTTTGAAAGTGTGCTTGACTTTTCTTTCCCTCTCTTTTCCTTCCCTCCTTATTCTTTCTTTCACCTACTACTAGTGATAAGAAGTAACAATGTATGTTTTAGAACAACCTCTTGATTATTTTCCAGTAAGTAAAAAGCTGCCTTTCATCAAACTAGTGGTGTGTCCTCCAAAAACATCCACCAAAGAGTGAGATAAAGGAGCAGCAGTTTAGCCGTCTGATTTTCAAAGACGAAAATGAAAAATTAATATTTTAAGCATCACTGTGAATTAAAAAAGAGGATACTTAATATTATTTATCAAAGTAGGAGGAGAACAGCAAACTGAGACCTAAACACTCGAAGGTCACAGCCAATAACGTTTCTGCAAATAGAAATGGGTTGCAGAGGCATCAAATGCAAATTACTGTTTGCTGGAGAATTTTAATAGAGTTCTACGTCACATTATAAAATGTTTAATTGTAACCCCATTTTAATAACACCATCTGATTAAATGAATAGACGCCTGCTGATTGCAATTACAATCTGTCAAACTGTGTATTTACTTACAGTTTGGTTTCCTAAAACCATAAGATCAAAAAAGGAAACTCTATTCAGCTTGTCAGCAAACTATAATTATTGTGTATCCTTCTGTCAGTTTCTGTATAAAACTTTTGGTTCTGAAATGGATCTAATTATAACTACATCAACATTTTTATGAATGCATGCTTTCCCTTCTTTCCCCCTTCCCATCAGTGAATTCTTTGTTGCAAACTCAGGAGGAAAAACTTCTATGTAACATTTGTTTCTCTATTTTACCTTTTCTATCCTAAGTTATTGTTGGAATACAGAAGACTTCATTCAAAGTAAATATTATTTATGGCAGTGCACCTTTCTAGCGCTGCATTCAAGCAAAGCCATGGGATTAGGACTCTATTGGGTTTTTTTTTTTTTGCTTTAGCATTAATGTCTTGAATATCAGCTGAGAAGCTCTTTCCAAGTATACCATGTAGCTCATCTTCTACAAAGTCTATCTGTAGTAATTTATAACCTTTCTCAAGAAACAATTTGCCAGACAAACAAGAAATGAGTCCAAATGTCGGAACACTAGTGTATGTATCAAACAGTTACAGAAATTACATCTCAAAGATCTATTAAATCATCCAGCCCATCTCCCAGCCAGAGCAGGATTTTCCCATACGTACATGTTCCAGTGCTTTAGCACTACCTGGCAGACTATTCAGATTCCATTACAGGCTTTTTTTTCCAACCTTCACCCATTGCTTATTTTTATCCCATTACTTGCAGTGACACTCCTTAAGTATCATAAACATCTATTCCTTCAGCCTATGTTTCTAAGTAATGGATGATGATAAATAAATACAATATTGAAAATATGCACATTAACAAATTCATAAAATAACACACTATAGCTGAACCTTCAAGAAGAATTATTTTGCTCAGTATATGTTACAGGCTAATACAATCTGGATCATGATCACATGCTAATAAGATTTAGGAAAAGCTGATTATTTTTCTCCTCTTTCTTAAATGCTCAAGTCAGCTGTGAACCAAAACAGTCTGAGTTAATATACATCCTCTTGATGATTTGTCCTAGCTGTTCCATCAACATCTATTACCCATCGTTCATTCTTAGATAAATATACATTCATAAATACAAATATATACATATATAAGCACACTTTAAAAATAAAATAAAGACAACTGGAAAGAATAAATTATCTGCATTAACCTCCACTGACTCCTGGGCTTTATTTATATATTGAAGTAGGCGAATTTTTAAGGTTTCAGACCTGTACCCAGAGCCTGCCCAAAGAGTCTGTGCAGTTGGCATTAGAGGAATTCTCTAAAAAAAATAAGTTAGAAAAACATCTGAAAGAACAACATCTGACAGAAGTGACAAACATATGGAGTATTCTGGTTTTGGAGATGCCCTTTTAAAGTCCTCCAGTGAACTAGATTAAGGGAGGGACCTTAGGATTCCTTCTGGACCAATTTCTGTTATTTGGTAAGTAACACAACATAAGGCTGCACTGCATACAAATGCAACAGGATCCAAGAGGTCAGGTTACTCATGTAGTTTATTTCTGTAGTGCAGCTTTGCTATACTGTCTTCAATTATATGGCAATCAAAATAATAAAAGTTGCTTCAAAGCAGCGCATTAAGTGATATTTCTTCTCTTCAGTCTTGTTAAAGCCTGCACTAGTTTTCAGAAAGATGTAAATAAAGCCATTGCAAGATTATGACAGCAGAGTGTGGATCATTATTGACAAACGTTTTCACCGACACACCCTTAATCTGATATAATCTAAAATCTAAATTTTCGCAATTTATGAGCCAATTAAAGCATCTGCTGTAGGGCTATCTCTCTTTCTGCTGAAACTCTTAAGAAAGTCCTTGCTTGAGTTGGACAGGATCAACATTATGCCACAGAGCTCCTAAAATGCAGTTCATAGGCAGAGCCACAAACAGTGAAGTTATTGCAACAACACCATCTACAATTTAAATTGCATAGTCCAGGCCGTGGGTAGAGAATTCTACTTTTGTTCATTTTTCCCTCCCTGCAATCAAGAAAGCCAGTGGCAATTAAGAAGAAACATGCATGCTATGCAACTGGCCTGTAAGACCTGGGATTCGGAGTCTGGGGCATCAAACTCTGTGGTTAGATGTGGTTAGACTTCACTTCTTCTTAGAGCTGACTGCATTTCAAGGGCAGGCAAAACAACCCTTGCATCTTTTCCGTGGCTCTTAAATAAGGCTACTGTATCACCTCCAGGTTGCACAATACCTTGAAAGGTCTCAGCTATCATTATATGCAGTCACTGTAATGGCTTTATATTAGATGTGTAACACGTGACAGTTAATTTCTGCCTTTATTATATTTGAGGACTTCTGACAGTTCTGATGTTGAAAGTTGTCTCTTATCACACTGCTGACCACCTTTGTGTTTCATCAGACATGAAACCATCTCCCGGTAATACTTTCATTATTATGGGCTACAAACCACGTCAAGAAACAAAAAAGGTACTGCAGAAGATCAGAATGCCACCAGCATCCGTTTTCAAATGCCGTGCTTAAATTTTTTTTCAAGAAAAAAAATAACTTCTAAAAGTTTTGCCAGTGGTTATTTTACGCTGCATACTTTCTGTTGGGCAGCTTAAGCTGCACTTAATATCCAGATCAGCACTAAGCCTATTGCACTAAACACTTTTTATGCTACTTCATAAGAAAGGGGAGTGTAATAAAATTCATTAAACTGAGATTCCACACTTGAGTATTAGGGCACATGTAGGAAACTGAAGCTTAGTTACTGAATTAATCGCTGAAATTCTTTATGTGTGAATGGAGGTAATCTTAAAGTGTATTAGAAGGAAGTCCCATCTCTGAATAAAAAAGTATTGCATTCTCATCATTGCATTCTCACCAAGAGAATCATCAAGGGCCTGATCCTGTAAATCCTCCATGCAAAAGGCTTTTTTGATAAAGAAGCAGAACATCTAATTTCAGACGTGTTTTCAGTTTAAATCACTTTTTTAAGGATGAAGTGAAAGCACCTGTAGCCTGATATCACCACTGTCAGGAGGTGGATTTTCTAAGATGGGACATGGAGTAACCTCATCTTGTCATCCACTAGCTATGCCATGTCTCACTTTAACAACTCGGTTACTTCCTCAATTAACTCAAATAGCAAAGGTTCCTGTTACTAAAGTTACTGTCAGGCACTGCAACCTCACTCATAACCCATAATTTTTAGCAAAAAAAATCCATGATGCAGCCATGTGCATAATTGTGTATGTTAATTAAATCTGTTGCATCTGCTGTCACTAATTTGGCTCTATTTTCAGACTTTGTTTAACATACAATATGGATCCATGTTTTGGGGAGAAGGGGGGATGTTGCAGATCCTACATCCTGTCTTTTACATTCCCTTCCCAGCAGAGGGCTTCAGTGATTAATAATCTGATGCATACATACGTATATATGAAAAAAAAAGTGTATATATGTGTATATATGTTTATATATATGTACCCTGAACACTGCAGTCCGCATCATTTCTAGGTAAGGACAGGCACAGAATGCCATGTCCACTACCTGTAGCATCTCCTTTGTCTCCTTTCCTTCCCATGAGGTTGGTTGAAATAGGAATGTTGGGTATACACTGATAATACATAAGAGAAACTGTAATGCCTTTGTTCACCTGATTTTAGATGGAAAAGGGTTTATCTTTGCAGCTTTTCTAAAGGAAAGATGTGCATGATTGTGCCTTAAAGGTGTTCTTTACTCCACAATTCTTCTTGCTGCCACTGTATACTTTATGTCTTTTTTTTGTAAATGTATCCAATGTATGAACATAAAATTAAGAAAATTCATTTTAGTATCTTTATTGTTCAAATATAGAAGCAGCAGCAGGTAGAACATGCTATAGATGCACTTCAAAGATGTGTGAGGCTACAGAGATCCTAAGTTGCACATATGTGGATGAAGTAACAGCATTGCACTAGCAGTAGAGGTTAAGGATTTACATGCTGTCCTCAGGGAATCCCAACATGAGAAAGGGCATTTACATAGTGTGTCTGTACGGGTTCTGCATAAATAAAGGGAGGAAAAAATAGAGGCAGGCATTAGTCTGAAATGAATCTTCATGTTATTGAAAGGACCTGGAGAGCAGTAGATATCCTTACACTTTAAGAATTGTTTAATTGCCTTGAGGAAGAACAAGGGATAAAAATAAGAAATTAAGTTCTCACTGATTGTTATCTCTCCAAATCTCAAAACATTATCAAGCATAATTTTTTCTTCCCTCCCTGCCGCACAGTCAGTGGAAAATTAAAACAACGATACTTTAAGTTCTGTAAACCCGTTAAAACAGATAAAAACCCTGTGAGCTTTTGAATTGGACCTTTTAAATGCCTTCATCCCAGAAAAATAAAAAAACCCCAAGAATGTGGGGTTTCTCTCCAAGTGAATTAAAAATTTGGCTATGTAAGTATGACTCTATACAGGGAAGACTAGACAATAAGAACTCACACTCTGTTCTAGCAGGTGACACCAGCATGAAGCTCTGGGTTGCTGTTATTCCAGCCTTCATCAGAGTCATGCAGCATATCTTCACTTCCAGCATGCAAATAGCAGCTTGAGTTAAGACAGTGCATGCCATAGCGGCACCAGTTTCATCCACATGAAGTTATCTTTCTACTCCCTGAACAAGTTGAGATGAGATGATGAATGCAGTACAAATTCATGAAGGATGTGCAGTCTTCTCAACTGCTTTGGAATTTCAAGGACTGAGAACAAATGCATTTAAATAATTAATCAGGTGGGAAGAGAGGCTACTCCACCTGATGCACAAAACACTTTCATCGACACTGTGGGCTTCTCCGTCCTTTTTGTGTTCACAAAAGCACCTTCACAGTTTCTTAGAAAAACATTTTATTCTATTCCATCTACAGGCTTAAGATCACTAAGATTTATTTTTTTTTTTGCCCGAGTCTTCAGAAACGTTTCATTATCGTGCTTTTCTTGACAACTACACGCAATGTTAAAAGCAGCAGATTAAAGTCAACAATCTCTGCTGCTCAAATCCCTGAATTTCTGACATTTTCTGAGAGTTATTTTTTTCTCTATTTGCATACTCTATTATCTGTTTTGTTTGACACTTGCAGCTATGATGCTGCTTATGCATTAATCACTCCTGTGAGTACTTCACATGTGAGGTGTTGTATAATCTACCACCCGCAACTGAAAGCTTTCTCTCCATGCCACATTCATCATGTCTTAGCCTGTGCCTATCTGGTTAAAGTCTAAGAAACAATAATTAATACTGCCACACATACTCTTTTTTTCTTACTTACTTTTTTATGTAGCAAATAAATTCCTACCAGACAATGGGTCACTGCTATGAAAAAAAAAAAAATAAATCACCAGAGCATTTTCTATAGAAAACTGTTTTTAAAAATTAAATATGCTCCCTTGTTTCTTTTTGAAATGATACTGAAGTTTTTTTTCTACTGTATTTGTGAAATATGTGAGCCACATGGAGTTTCAACAACCACGGTCAAAAAAGCAGAATGCTGAATTTCCCAATTGACAGTAAATCAAGAGTTTCATTAGCAATCCTAAAAATGAGGCCGGAATTATTCTAAAAAGAGTTCTGGTCATTTGTGTACAAATATTTTCCTGCAGTAATGACAAGTAAAGCAAGTATTTACTTGCTCTGTCTTTAAGGTAAGTTCTTAGTACTTAAAGAAAGTATAGCTTTATCAGATACTTTAATATCAGAAAAAAAGCTAAGTTCATGAAAAACACTAGTCACTAATATTTTCACAGCAATTCTAGTCCTAGTTGACCTCAAGAAGGTGGGGTCCATCAAGAGTCTGCACCCACGGGGTACCTTCTTCCACTCTGCTGATTTTCTCTTGGGAGGGAAAAACTGTAGAGGGTGCTACTAGTGATATTTCCCCTACCATGTATGCATGAACTAATGCTTACTACCAAGAGCCCCCAAGGGACAATATGACTCACAGGAAGGTTCTGGTCCCTCCACTGTAGCTGGGAGGTCATTAGACCAGTCCCAGAGAAAGCACATCTTTCTGAGAGATGCCCCATCTTGATTTCAATGCTCAGGTACAGAGAACCAGAGACCTCCCTCAGTACATTATCTGAATGGTAAATCTCTATCACTGTTAAAAAATGCATACTTTATTTCTGATCTGATTTTATACAGCTGTGATTTGTAGATATCACATGTTTTAATGCTTTTTGTAGCTCCATGAAGAGTCTTTTACTAGTAGATATGCAATATGCAGGTATTTGTAAAACCTTGATCAAGTTACGTCTTACAGCTTCTCTGCATATCCTTTCTGTTGTCTTTCTGATGACAAAAGACTGGAGCAGACACAGAAAGTAAGGAAAGAAAGATAAACATGATGTCCCAGAGCCCTTGATGGAATAAATCATCATAATTCTACTGAAGACAATAAAGTTATGCTGACTGACATCAGCTGAAGATTTGGCTGTGTATCCCTGTGCTTAAGCTGTTTAACAAAACATACACAAACTATTGTAACTCTTTGGCACACAAGGCTTATTTCAGTGAGAAAATCCGGCTTGTAAAATATGGTGGGTTTTGTTTTGTTTTCAAAAAAGAAAAGAAACAATACAAAGTTGCTTAATAAAAAGAAAAAAAAAAAAAAGAAACCACACTTTAACACAAGATGTTCCATGACCTTAGCTTTATGATTTGGCGGTTCTGATGGCAATAACTCACTGCAATAAAGTTTGGGGTAGCAGCAGGTCTGTGTAGCATAACAGTAAATTTTGATGCAAGCCGAAGACCAGAGCCTGGTAATGAGGCACAAATGTGAAGTATTCACAAGAGACTAAAAGTACCTTCTACCATTAGCATGCAATGCAAGATAGGAAAAAAGTATCCAAGCATGATTCAAATCTCAACAATTGGGTTAGAAGGAGCAAATCTTTTGTTTTATTATGAAAGTTATTCATCTTGTTCATCAGAAATAAAATTTCTGTTTGACTCAGTAGTTTGCACTAACGCTTAAAGGTGCCAAAAAAATCACCCATATAGGTCAGCCTCAAGATGAGTCATGAATACTGAATTTAAACTAATATGTATGAAACTACTAAACCAAAATCTCTTAAATACATCCCAGCTACCGCAACAACAATTTCCTCTGTTGGATTTATTAAGAACTGTACTATGAATAAGAAATACTAGCATCATTCTACCTGAGATGAAAAAATGGAAAAAAACCCTAGCTGTCTGCCTTCTTCTATGTTATACAGTGCACGTTTTGTTTAAGATATTACTCTCTCATGGGCTGCATATCTAAAAAATATAATTCATGAAAAAGTATAATGTAATTGTTCAGGCTTTGATGAATCGGGGCATAATGTTAAATAATTATTCATTGCCTTTATTCTTCTGTCAAAGTGTGAAAAAAAGAAAAAAAAAGCTTTTTATTGCCTTTTTTTTTTAATATAAGGACATGGGCCTTTGTGACATGCATTTTATTTTAAACTAATGCTTCTATTATTCCACATCTGAATAATTATAGCTGACATCATCTACTCTTCCGTGTCTTAGAAGATCTTTAGCTCTAGTCCACTGTTACCTATTTTATGCATTACATGAAATAAAATACCTCAAGATTTTGAAAATATTTATTTTAAAAACAACAATGAAATTGTCCGTAATCACATTTTCTGCTCTGCTTTGAAAGCAGCATTATTCAATATGCCAGTGGTCTTTTCCATAAGAGCAATGCATTAGAAATTCATGCTGCTCTAATACATCTGAATTCATTGATGTACTGCACTCCCTGTAGACCTAAAGAAACATTTTTGCTTCAGTTTCATATGTCCTGCACATTACCTACTGATGTGGTGGTTGTCAAAACAGTTGTACAGTAGCCTTTGAATTCAAAGTGTGCCTTGACTGTATACTAAAAATGACAATAAACCTAACTATATACATTATACTGGCTTTTGCTACCAGCACAAGGAGCATTTGAGAAATAAATCCGCTGATTTTATTGCCTTTTAACATCCTTTCCACTTTAAACTTCAAACTCCAGAATTCGAAGCATGTCAAGAAACTAGAGTCTCTTTTATTTCTTTCTTGTAAATTTTCTATAGTATACCATCATAAGCCACATTTTCAAAAAGATCGGCACAAGATTATAAATGAAAACGTTCCAAAAATAGGGTTTTTTTTCTCCTCTATGTAAAAACAGCACTGAGATTTTTAACCCTGAGTTTCTTGGAGGAAAAAGCAATCATCTACAGGATATATTAAAGAAGCTGTAGAGTCTATAATTTTGTTGATAAAAAGAACACGCAGTAAAACTCATTTTATAGAACACAACCAAAAGCATTTTTACAGATAAACACACATTCTCATTGGGATGGTATATACACTCATTTGTTTGCAAATGTTAGAAGGGTATTTCTTGTGGTCCTTGGAGTATTTCAGGAAAATTGATGCAGAGAAGTGCTGGCAGGTCAAGCCCCAACTGAAACCGAACCAAACTTACACAGTGCTAACTTTAACTGTAGTAAATCAGGAAGGGATTCCCATTCCATTATATAGAAACAAACATGCCTACAGGACCAGCACTACACTTTCTACACTACACAGCTCTATCTATACCTAATTGGATCCACTTAAGAAGCAGGAATAGAAGTCATGTCTATTTTGAAGGAGGACTTTAGAGAGCTCCCACATGTAGCCGACCATGCTGGGGCTGGATTGAGTCTTCATACCACTGTGTATCACATTCTGCACAAATTCTGCAGACTTCTGAATCCCCAGTATCCGGATATAATGAGCGCCTAAAGAAATCTGCATGTGACAGCATGGTAAAAATTACTGTGCATGTGCATGTATGTATATGTCTGTATGTCACCTAAGCAGAACGGAAATGCACAAACATAGAAGCCAATGTATGAACTGACAGCAGTATAACAAGAAATAGAAATTTAAGTGTTTGGGGTTTTTTTGTGGGGTTTTGGTTTCTGTTGGCTTTTTTTAAGTAGTGGGGTGCAATAGGAAGTCAAATCAATCAAAATAAACTTCAAAGAAGACTAATTCTGAATTTAAGCATCAGACACAGTAAATAGCAACAGGAAATTTTCATCTCTCAGCATTGTAAAATTTCTCAGAAAGAATTCCTACAGTGTAAAAAATCTGTAAGAAGCTGATCCCTAATAAGAATTCACTGAGCTGGTAGTGGGCTCTTATTGTGTGTTTAAGCACTTCCACAGAAGAGAATTCTTACAGAGCTTGGGGCAAATCCTGCAATCCTTACTCAAAGGGATTTCATCTGCAGCTTGCAGGGAGAGCTGCACAGTATGAAACCAGGACCTCTAATGGGGGGAGATTTGAAGGGGTTTTAGGAGAGGTGCATCCTCAATTTTCAATCTGTCCAAAATCACAGAAATCCTCATCTCAAAACACCTGGTATTTGAGATAAAAGAAAAATGCTATACTTGGTGTACAAACTATTTTCCTACTTGGCTTCTGAGCAAATGTGTTTCCTTTCTTTCATTTGGCTAGCATTAATTAATGTTTTTTTCTATAGAAACACAAGCTGAAAACCATTCACCAGTGTTAACACAGACAAAAAGGAAGGTATTATTGCTAAAATACCAACATAGATTAAAAACTAGCTCAAAGGAAGGATGGTGAAAGTAATAAAGGAAAAAAAAAACAAACCTAAAGACCAAATTCAATCGGAGATGTATTGCATTGCAGTTGAAATAGTCCCAATATAAGTAAAATTTGCTGAAGATGTGAAATTAATTAAGGATAGAGAACAGCTAACAGATTCACTTCTAAGAATAATTTTTCTAAAAATATTCATTACTTCCCTGAAAAATGAAGTGAAATACATGGTTTCCAAATACACTAAGTGGTACTTGATATACCAGAAATTATATAGCACCAAGGGTTTAGACAGATTGGCAAAACTTATACATTATTTTCTATGTGAGGCAATATAAAAGTGATTTAGGCAAGTACTTGTTAAATGGATCAGAGTTTGATGATACAGTAAAAAAGAAACTTAGAGATGAGTAATAGCAAGAGAAAAGAATCATATTGAAATAAAAATGTAAAAGGCTCTGGGTTATAAAGAAGAGCTTCAAAGCTACATAAAGAATGTTAACTCCACTAAACCCTCTGTCTGCCTTCATCAATGGAAAGCCAAAAGGACAATGGGTCCATTCTATTCACTGAAGAAGTCAGTGAATTCACTGAAGAGTTAAGTTAAATTATCTCCCACAAGTTAATTTCTCTCAAGTTACTAAATTCAAATTAGAGGAACTATACTGCCAAAGTGTTTCAACCATACAAAATCATGGTGTTAACATCCTACCAGTTGTGCTAACAGGAGGTGTAGCTTAATCCCCTTGACATTCAAGTCAGCTTGAGTTAAAAGTATTGCTAGTTAAGAGGCCCTCTTGTGTGCAAAGGGCATCCAAGCTAGCCCATGATAATACAAGGATCATGCTTTATTTATTGAACAAACCCTCAGAAATTACTGTTAAAACATAGCATATATTTTTTTGACATCTGATTGTAATTTTTTTTCTGAGCTTCACTAACTCCCAAGGCAAAATTGCCTAGTTATATCGTTCAGCTTTTTTTGTATTTGCCCTCAATGCAATAATTCACTGTGATGATCTACAAACTCTCAAGGCCCTTTGTTCAGAGCTTGCTGCAAGAGGTTAATGTGGAACATCAGAGATTAAAAGAATGCATAGTTTTGAGCCATAGCCATGGCTCAAAAGAGGTCAGTTCAATGAAATACTGCTTATCTTGACTGGAGTACCAAGTGTTTCACTTACTTTTTCAAGTCCTTTCATAGCTCTGATTCTCAAAATCCCACAGAAGATTTAGTCCATGCCCTTTTACGTATGCCATCAACTTTGCAGAAATGCAAGCAAAACTCAGAACATTTCCATGAAGTACATACGATATATATATCACATGTGATATATATATCATATATATGGAGTATATATGATGTATATATATCTTTACAAAAATCTGCCTCCTCGCATTATCGAACATAACCCTGGGGTCATATTCTGACCTCAAGCACAATGCGTGCAACATCCTTGTAAATCAGTAACTAAGCAGCACATAAGAAGCGGAGGGTGGGGGGGGGGGGGGGGGGGGGGGGGGGGGGGGGGGGGGGGGGGGGGGGGGGGGGGGGGGGGG
>JBCJKH010018622.1:0-24850 GCA_039877255.1 Loriculus beryllinus | reverse complement strand
GTTGGGCTTGTGATGGACATCTTCCTCTTAATCCGTTACCAAGAAATACAGTGACCTTTCAAGATGTTTCTTCACCTGGAGAGAAGACCCCAACAACAGGAGAGGAACAACGGAAAAGAGCTACGTTGGCATTCAGGTAAAAGAAGACTACATGATTGACTGAAACCCAAGACCAAGAAGAATAAGAGACTGTATCCCAAAGATCCCGGCGTGCATCTTTGCTGGAGCGGAGAGTCCCTTGCGCACCCAGCGCTGCTTGCTTATTGCCTCTCAATATTAATCAATTGTAAATTAAACTGATTAGACTAAATTATACAGTTTTTATAACACGTTTAAGCTTGCAATATAAACACTAAATAATGATCTTCAGTTAACCATACATATCACATTAACTCAACCACAGTTTACTATTTTAAAAGCCAGTGGAGTTAACGCATAGATTTCACAATTTATTCAGTTTATAATCATGTAAAATGCTTCATAATTTCCCCCCACAGTTTAAATACAACATATTCTACATGTGCCCACTTTGTTGACTTCTGTGCTAAGAATGTTGGAGACCAGGTCCATTGCTTTTGAATCTGTAAGTCAAGAATCTTGGTATGCAAAGCGAGACAGTGAGTCACAAAAGCACAAAATGTAATCAGTTCTAAGTAATGTTAAGTTTGGTGGCTTTGTAATGGGAAGTAACTGAGGTGCTTGAAGGTAGTTGACATAGCTTCAAGTCCATAGGACCTTAGTACAAAGGGTGTAAGAAAAGCAGAATAGAAAAACAGGACTTAGGGATGGGGAGTATCTGGGACTAGCATATGTCCAGGATGGGCACAATTAGACTAACTGATAAGTATGCTATGACTGTAATGTTAATTAAGCTGGTACTTCAAAGACTGCCTGAAGTTATGAAGATTGTTGAGAAAAGTAAATGACCCTTAAAGACCACCATCACATGTATGTATGTGGGAAACTTTCTGGAAAATGATATGCCCAGTGACCATAAAAGGATGGCCTGTATAGCAGTATGGGGACACACATTAGGAGGAGCTATCCGTTGTGTCTCTCGGTGCCACAATAAAGAATACCTGCTTCTCAGCTTGCAACTCTGTTGGCGAGTTTGTTCCTGCAGTTTTCTCTGAATCAGCAGTAGCAGTCATTTTTTCTGCTTCTTAGTAGCTGGTGTAGTGCTATTTTTGACTCTCAGCCTAAGAACAAAGCTACCGACACTGATGTTTTCAGTTGTTGCACAGTCATGTTTACTCTGACCAAGGACTTTCTGAGTCTCATGCTCTGCCAGGAATGAGGGAAAGCTGGAAGGAAGCAGAGACAGGACACCTGACCCAAACTAGCCAAAGAGGTATTCCATACCACAGCACGTCATGCCCACTATATAAACTGCAGGCAGTTACCTGGAAGGGCTAGATCACTGCTCGGGTCGGGCTGAGTATCGGTGATGAGCGGTGGTTGTATTCTCTTCCCTTGTTATTTCCCTTATCATTATTATTACTGGTGGTAGCAGCAGTGGTTTTGTGTTATACCTTAGTTACTGGGCTGTTCTTATCTCAGCTTGTGGGAGTTACATTCTTTCGGTTCTCCTCCCCATCCCTTTGGGAGCAGGGAGAGGAATGGGGGGAACGAAGGAGCAGCTGCATGGTTCTGGGTTGCCGGCTGGGCTTAAACCACGACACAAAGAGAAATAGATACTCTTTAGACAAATAAAACAGAACCTTAAAGTAACATCAATTCTGCAGCAGGAAAAAAGTATTTTGGAGCAAATCAGCAAAAGTTAGTTGCCTATAGCTTACAATTTACAGCTGATTCTTTAATCTGATTAATCAGATCTACACTGGCAGCCTAATGAATAAGGTATCCAGTTTAACTAGTTATATAGTTTCCAACATAAATAGCCATACTCTTTGTAACAGTGGAATTAATAGCAGTCATTCCAAAGCATCATCCTTTTTTGGATGACGACTCAAAAATTTTTGTTTCAAGAACTGAATCAGAAAGTTGACAAATGTTAAAGAACATCGTTAAAAGCAATTAAAAATGAAACAGTGTTCTTCAAATAACTGAAGTTGCATTAAAACAGAATACAGAAAGCATCAAGGAGTCTGGATAATAAGTAATAATAATGATAAAATATATCTAAAAATTTAATTATGGAGTCCAAAAACTGTTTCAGGAGCAACAAACCAAGAAAGCCAAAAAATCAATGCTAAATCCTTCTTCCTATACAGCAGGAACAAAAATTTTGAGAGTCCACAGGACCAAAATCACAACCTTGGCATAAAAGCCATGTTAGAGAAGCTCTATGAGTTCACTGCATTGCAGAAGAATGGGTCCCAAGGACCCTTTCCGGGTAAGGGAGAGAATTACAAAAGAGACTCTTTCCCAAATTAAAAAACTGCAGGACAGGCTATATGCTAAGAAGTTGGATGCTAAAAAGTTAACAGGATAAAGAATAATGAGAAAAAAAAAAGTTTAAAATTAGTTTTGGGATGAGATAGCCGAGACACTAAAAGCAGTGCCTAAGTCCTCATTTAGAACTGTGTCAGTGCCTGAAGATAAAAGAGCAACAAAAACGATGCAAACCTCTTAGAATTGGTGTCAGGGGATCAGTGAAACTACTGGCACGTAAGGATATCATATGGAAGGTATGTAAGAAGAGACTATATCATGAATAGAAGGATTAGAGATACCTGGAGAAATGTGTGTGTCATGAGTTGGCCAGGCATCTGCAGAAAAATATTTCTGCTTTACAAACCTGTTTGGGGCTTTTGGAAGGTTTAATCAGCTTACGGATATACATAAACTGCTCAATGAAATCAACTTGGATCTCTAGGATATTTTGAGAAGACCCTCACCAAAAAGGATTTTAAAAAAGAAACTGAGCCTTTATATAAGAATAAATGTCTTGACAAAGGTCATTAATTGATTAAAAGATAGGAAATGGTATGAGACATAATCAGACATCCTAATGGAAGTGACCAGTGCAATCTTGCACAAAATCCAGATTTCGTGATGTGATCCATACACTATAATATTAATATACAAACTGGAACAGAAGAATGTAATTGAGGTGACAAATGACATTCTTTGAAGTAAGGATGTGATTAGGCAATAAGAAGCTGCAGAAAGACCTAACAGGATAGTACAAAAGGTAATAAAAATACCAAGCAATGCACAATAGAAAGCACAATCCTGGCTCCACAAAAAATGGTAGGCTCCAATCCAACAATTTCTATTCAAGAGCACCACTTTAGCACTGCAGCTGCATGAAAACACTAGCTCAGTACTAGACAGCTGTTAAAAAGGCAAATCAATATGTAATTAATTAGGAAAATAACACAGAATCACATACTGGAGTATAGCACATAAAGTATACAAATCAATAACAAAGCCTACATAAAACCTTTGTTTGTCCATCCACGACTAGTATGTTCTGTTCTTGGCCTTCAAAAAAGAATAATTCAGTACTGGAAAAAATTCAGAAACCAACAGCTAGAACAACTGTTGTACAATGATGAATAATTGTTTTATGCCTTATAAATATGTAACAACTTCTATAAAAGGAATGTCTGATTAAGGTAAGACTAGCCAAAAAGGGATATTGCAGAGATTTTCAAAACTGTTAGGATACAGGTGAGTTAAGTGACCAAATGCAGCCAGTGGCAATCAAATCGTGACAAATATTTAAGATACACTGAGCATGCAGACAAGGCAGATTAGGCTCAGGAAATCACTTTTTAGGGGCTGGGAAAATACTGGGGAGAAAGAAGCAACACATGCCTGCCCTGTTATTGCTCACCCTTAGGTATCTCTTCCCCGTCACTCTTGAAGAAGAGTGTAAAGCTAGATGGCTGAAGACAAATGCTGTTTGTTTGCTTATGTTTCCTGACATGTTACCTCTCTGCAAGTACAAACCGAGTTCCTCAGGTAACTACAGTTAACTAGCATGAAATGTATGATGAAGAATAGACATGTCAAGTTTTCCACACAGGCATTTTGAGTATTTGCTGTATTCTGATGCAGTTTGGTTTTACTGTGTTAATTTTGTGAACAGAGAAGAGCTAAACCAAGTAAATTGATCACTTTACAAGCTTTTCTGAAGTTTCACAAAAGTATTTAAAGAAACTAATGTTTTTCATATGAGCATTTTGAACAGCAAGACAGGAAGCTTATTTCCCTAGTGGGAACCTCTTCACACAGACATATGTACTGGTGCACAGCAATGGATTTTGTAGCAATGATTTCAAGCAGCCATAAACTGACCATGGTGAGATCATCGTCTGGCACCTGTAATTGGTTTGTTTCAAAAAAATAGTAATAATTTACACCTACATGATATGTTTGTAAAGATGGGCCAGAGTGCCAAAATGTGTTTAACAGAAAAGCTGTCATCTCTTTTAACGCTGTCCAAGATTTTATTACTTTTATTACTTTCATTGGACAAGATGTGTAAGCTCTGGCTTTCCACAGTCACTTTAGCATAACCTTTTCCATCTCAATGGCTTGGAAGAGAGAATGCTCTCTCTCATAAAACGAGGTGAAAACAGTTGTTTACCTGCTGTTGCCTTGTACTTCTGTACTTCACGACCTTGCTATAAAGTGCAAAGAAGGCTGCAGTCATATATACCCAAAATCTTAATAAGCACCTAACTTTAACCACGTAAAATTTAGGCCTTTAATCTAGCTAAAAGTCTACGATTTCTTCAGAGTCCATGCAAAAATACAGATAAATGTAGGGAGCAATTCAATGCATTGTAAAATAAGTGCCTGAAGTGAAATAAATCACACTCTGCAGGTACTGGTTCCTCCATTGACTAGAGAACAGAAAGCTAAGATCAGATTCTTAAATTTCAAGTAGCTAAATATTTTCCCATTTCACCTACTCAAGTTTTCCAAAATGCATATTGGGATTTTATTTTTCTAATTACTCAACTGATTCAAAAGCTCATATTTAATAATTCTGTTAAAAGCCTTTTAGTCTTAATGCTATTTAATACTTATGCAACTGTTTCACGTATGCTTCTACAACTCCTTCTGTAAACTGCATAATATACTATAGAATGCAAAATAAATTACTGTAAAATAAAAGTTATGCTTCCTGATGCTTTCCTTATCAGCTGAAGACTGGTGCATAGTCTGCGACTGAGCTGAGGTACCTCCAATGTAACACACTATTTTGGTCCGATTTGATTCTTGAGAAACAGCAAAAGATTAAGAAATAACCAGCCATTGGGCATTTGTCTTTGCTTTCTTAGAACTTCTAAAAGGTCCCTCTTTTTACAAAAATGGTGAATCAACTGATGAGAAGGGATTTCTTTCCAAGCTGCTGACACACAGCTGCTGTAGCCTATTCTAACAGCCATTTACTTTGGGCTATTTCTAAGTGACAAGGGAAACAGAGTCCCCTCTTAGTTTCTTAGCATTTTGGCATCTATACTATATTAACGCATTATTTAAACCATACATTTGTCCATTCTTTTATTTTATTTTTGTATTGGAACTTTAGTATCTTTTTCCATTTGCCTCTGAAAGCGTAGTTCTAGGCTCTATACAATGTTCTGGCCACAGTTTTAAGCCTTAACTGTAAAATAAATTTCATAATATCATGACTAGTTATTTTCATCTAAAATAGCGCAAAAAAGTTCTAGCCAAGTGATGCTTCTGCACTCCTAGGAGTTTATTCTAGTATTTCTTTTAGGTTGCGTTACTCCTGCAGTGAGATGATCTAAAGACACCTCTAGACAACATTCTTCTTACAGAGATACTACAAAATCTGTATTTGTTGGAATAGGAAACCTTTGTGTAAACAAGGCAGACTGAGGTGGTTTCCCCCCCACACACACTTTGTTTCAGCTACAGTTTCATTATCATAAGATGCAAATATTTTTTTAGATTTAGTTCCACAGACTGTCCAGTATTTGGAGGAAGAAACAGAATAGCCAAACACTCTAAAAGAAACTGCCTCAAATTACTGATGCCACAGAGGACTGGTTGGGTACAGTTTACATTACTTCTTTTTTATAATATATTATTTTTCATGAGAATAACAGAGAGAGGTCGAAAAAATATATATATAACAGATTCAGGCTCACATATGCTATTTGCAAGCTAGGTTATATTGCAGGAGATATTGCTTCAATTTTTGTAAAGACAACATGTATGAGATACTTTATATCGTCTTAAAATGTTACCAGGGACGAGAAGATAAAGATGCTTGCATTGATACTGAATAGTACTTTGTTTAAACAATTATTCATTTTAACCTACTTGAAATTAAGCTTATTTCCCAGACAGAAACATCATGTGTATTCAGGTAATTCCATAGGATCCCATGTAACTGTAATTGTCTTCCAAAAGCTAACAATTTTCAGTCTGACTGCTATCCACAAACTTTTCTGCATGCTGCTGATTGAGCTAGCATTACTTAGCTACAAATCTATCAGCTGAATTAAGGGGCACTTCCGTAACATTTGTTGTAAAATAAAAACTAGCAAACACAGTGAAATATATAGGGAAAAAATTCTCAGATTTACTCTTTCTCTTTACCTGCGGGTTGCCTTTCTGCAACAAACCAGGTCAGTCTCTTAAAGTTTATTTGCATTAGAAAAAACATCTACTGCTGATAACGTCACTCAACAACAGATGCCATTGAGGTGATGCTAGACCTAAAGCGAAGTCTAGTTACAACTGCTTTGGAAAGGTAAAGGAATTCTAAAACCAAGTTATTATGAAATTAGTTATTTATTCTATAGAACTGAAGTCCTCGAGCATAAAAGAAAACCAAGGAATTTTCTACAACTTAGGCTTGAGAAGTATGTTTTGTTTAAAAGCCAGCACTAAACGCTTTAACATATATATGCTTCCTTGAAAACTGATATGCCAATAGCTGATATAAACAACCAGGGTACAGCCAGCAATTCAAGCCTAAACTCCACTCAGTCACAAGATTTATATCCTAAATTCCCTTCAAAGAACAGTTCTGAAAACTGACATTCTAGTAGCATTTCTGCAACACGGCTGGATATCAAATCTTGTCATCATCTATGCCTGAAATAGTTTCAGCTGCTTAACACCGTCTAACCGCCTGAATGGCATTTACCATTCCTGCAAGGAAGCAACACTGAAAACTTTTTTGTTGGTTGTTTTTAGTTTCTTTAATGAGCTTCTTGCCTTGAGCCCTGCCAAACTCACATACCACTTGGATTAATTATAATGTACACACAGAGCTGGGAGTCAAAATAGTTTCTAGCCACTATTTGGAGCATGACAGTAGTGGTTTCAAAGTGACACACTGGTAAAGAAATCTACTGTGCAGCCAAGTCAATGTAAAGTACAAATTCTACCCTTTCAGAAAGAGACCAATAGACAAAATTTCCTCCAGAAGGATGGAGGCAGGAGGGATGAAATATTCTGAACACAAGACAATACTGTGTTAAAAAATTAAATGCAGGTGACAGTGTTCCTCAGGAAGTGGAAGGCCTTGACTTGAAGCAGTGTAAAAGATTGAAAGTGACTTGGTCAGGAATGTATGTCAACCCACTGTTCACTCCTTTTTCCTCAAACTGGATCTGCATGGGGCCTTGAAAAAAAGACAAGCTTAAATCTCAGGGAATAAAGAAAATACGAAGCCACAATACCTATTCCACTCATAAATTCCTGATTACAGTGGATGGCTGAACAGTTAAAAGGCATAAGTGAAACCGCAGACATCTGACCTCAACTTATAGTCAAGCAGGTGTGGGGCCCTTCAAAAAGCTGCAGTCTGAGAAATGGTCATATGAAATGAAACAATCTTCTCTCCACCAATGATTTCCACTGTGCTTTATGGGACAAGAAGATGAAAATAACTGAAAATTTTAGCAAGTGGGAAGAGGAGGGGTAGAGAGAGATTATAATGTACTACAGAACAAGCAAAGGATAAAAGAACAATATTGACAATATTAGCAACTAATGAAACAGTACTGAAATTCTGAACTGGATACTAAATTCACTCTGAGATAACTGAAAATTCTGCCCACATACAATGCAAGTCATACTATTTTAGCCAGACTACATAATAATGAAGGAAAAAAAGCCTCATTGACTCGCCACTTCATTATCACAATTATTCACGCAGTTTTGAGGGGGTTTTGAGTAATTGCGAACTAATTTACCATATTCCAAGGATTACAGCAAGCTCCTCTGCACACAAATCTGGTACTTGGTACTGATCAGCATCTTCTAATTTTATCTCATTAAGCAACGTATCATCATTTAAGTCATAATTCTGTGGAAGAGAAAAAAATATTTTGAAGTAAATGGAAACTGTTACAGAGAAATTTATGCCTTAAAATATGAAAGAAATGCAACTTGTCTGAAACAGATAATACTGACATCAGAAAGAGACACAATGGAAAGTGTCTCTATAGAAATTTACCTTTCTATAACTAAGCCAGCAGAATGAAGTACCATCCAAACCAGTTTTACTACAAGTATACAGGTTGTCATGCAGGAAGAACAGCATTCAGCGCAACTTTAAATTATTGGAATATTTATTTCTTTACTTAAGGGCTGAAGAAGATTTTCCTTTTCAAATTCTTGCTCATAGTGTTACCAAAAATGTTGTCCTTTATTTTATATATATTTAAAAAAAAAACAAACCCTCAAACAGTCCTTAAGCCAACTATTGTATTACTGGTTTTTAGTTACAGTAGTATTTTTTTTATAATCTATTAAAAACAGAAAATGGATTATTTTAACAGTTTTTCAAACTTCCTATTCATTTTCCTTCAATGTCCTATTGGTATATATTTCCAGCAAGCATCTTTCATTTGCAAGGTGAAAACAAGGGTCCATGGAAGAACAAAAAGTGAATAGGAATGCTCTGAAGTGGACTATCTGCATCTGTAACTGATATTTTATCATTATATAAATGAAACTAAACTGTGAATTGGCAAAGAATGTGAAGAAAATAAATTTGTTTTAAGGGGATAATGAAGACATTCCCACTCTTAGAGGCATATTTAATACCATCATTTACTTATCTTACATTAGCATATATAAGGATTATCTACCACTTGCAGGTGAAAACTATTCCAGAGTACTATGCTATTATAATACCACTTCACTACATGTAGCCCAAGTTACAATTTAATATAATATAATACAATTAGAAAAATATTTCCAGCTTCTGGCCAACATAATCTTTAAAATCTAGCCTGTATAAACAGTACTAATTGCTTTAACGTCACTATGAGTATTGATCAACCGAACTGTATGCTACAATTTTAAAGCCTGATTTCCATCCCTAGGTTTAAAAATAAATTCCTTATTCCCCCAAAACATAAAAACAGCTCTGAATTTTTTTAGATCTAATCAAACTATTATAAAGATACCACTTCATATCAGGAGTCCTTATGCATATCACCTCAAGCCTGAAGTTTTACTTTCACAGGAACTGACTTGTGAGCAAAGCTTTGAATTTAGTCTCAAATATTTTTAAATGTGAATAGTTTTCCATCTAGTGCCACCTGGGATAACATAATTGCTCAGCATCAGGGAGGAGCAGGAAACACTTGACCAGAAATCAGCCCACCTACCAGTCCAACCACCAGTCACATTGCTATTTTGGTTCTATTTTTAATGGAATTGAATTACTGACCACTTAATTGCAAAATAGCTTGTTCAGTCACCTTACTGAATAATAATAAGGGGAGAACTTTAAGACCATAGAAGTAAGCACTGCAAAACAGGAGATGAAGATTAATTGTGACCAGTCTCAATTTGGCTTTTTTACATATTGGCAAAGTCTATAATTCTCTTAGGAACTCTTTCCACTCATCCAGGAAAATTCCTATCTTTAGGCAAATAAGAGTATTTTTCTTTACCTGAAAATGGCAGATGTAAAATAAGAACACTGGACAAGGAAAGAAAATTTCCCTATAAAAATTTTGCAGCATGATTACAGGCCTTTTACGTTTCCACGCACTCATGTGAATTCTTTGGAAATTCTCAGCACCTCTCAAGGATTTGCTTTTATGCATTTGCCATGAATAGTCTTTTAAAAGTCTACAAGACAGACCGAGCACCTGCCCTAAACTTAGACGGAGATGCAGTGATGTTGTCGGTAGTTTTTGGTAGATGGAGAATAGCATTAACTCCTTATTTTTAGCTAAAATAGCTTCAAGATATACTCAAGGCTGACAAATACGATACCATACCTGGCAAAAGAAACACTAGGACTCACTGTTAAAAGTTAACACTGACAAATTACATGAACAAGTTGTATTTTGGTACTATATTATTCATAAAGACATGCTGAAAAAAGCAGGGAGAAAAATCAAAAACTTTAACTGGTAAGTCAACAAACACACAAACTGGAGAATCTACTTAGTCAAGCTTGGTCTAATGCCTGTGACAGACTATTCACACACAATGTTAATAAAATATCTGAACTTGAAAAACCTCAGGTTTTCTTTAAAGCCATGCACTGTTCTTCTAACATTATTTTCTAGAACTTCTGACACACACAAAATAAAAAGTTCCCTTTTCCCCCACCCCCCCGCCAGAGGCAGACTGCGGGAACAGAAATCCTAACCTTCCTTAATACAGACCCTGAGCAACTTATGGAGAGAATTATGACACAGTCGCTCACACTTGCACAAAATTTAATTTCCTCCATGTAGCAAAAATCTCTCGAGCCCTTTCTTGCATCATATTTTCACTTTTCAGAAAGAGTAGATATGCTTACTTTCTCTAGCATTATTTTCAAGATACATTCTCCAAAATCTTAGTAGGAAGGCATTGATAACATAAGCACTACTAATTTTCAAAGGTTCTAAGCACCTTCATTGTCCTCAAACTCCCTGCTAAATTTAATAAACAGACTCAAAGCTGCTGAAGTAAGAAGACACATGAATATAGTATTTTATTAGCAAGGACAATATATTACAGTCTAGTTTATACCTACAGCCTGAAACAGTGTTGTCATCGTCTTATGCCTTATAAGATAGTCTACAAACATAAATTCTTCAGAAAGTTGCAAATAACTGGCTAAACAGTTATACAATACATCAGTTATGGACTCTGAGAACAATGCATCCTATCATCTTAGGTCTTTCCAAACTAAAGAATTCTATGATTTAATTCTAGGTCAGTTGTAGTAAGTAAGATAGGGCTTTAAGTCTGACACCAGGTGGCCTCACTTGAGCTTTCACTATCCTTGAATAGGTTGGTATACATAGTTCCAAGCACAAGTTGATGAGATATATGCAGTCAATCTGTTTTCATCAAATCAAATACAACACTAAGGACATACTAACGGACAAGAAAAAGAAACTAAAAAAGCTAGGGTGGTCTCCTAAGGTATTTGTGCATTAAGTGTAGAAATAGAGAAGTACTGACAAATTATTTGCTTAAGATCCCTGCTTGACCTGGAAGTCTATCAAGGCATAACCCTTTTTTATAAAGGCTTTCCAACTTAAAGAATAAGTCTTGGACCATAAAGCCTCAGTTTATCTCTGCATTCTTTAGCAAATTCAAATAACCTTAAATCCTGACCAGAACTTCTCCTCATGATGGAAGAATGCCATTCTAAAACAATTCAGAGGTTGTTGAGCCATTTATTGTTGAACCCATCCATCATGCATAGCCTTAAGATCAGTTGGGCCAAGTCATGTAATTCATGCCAGTAGGAATACCTAGACCAATTTCCTATCTCACACTGTCATTAAACACAACTGTCAGTCCTTAGGAATCCATGCTTTTCTGTGATGCCTTGCAGGCTATTTTTAAAAACTGTCTCTCACCTGTTTTGCTAACTTCATCACTCTTAGTCACTATAAACTAAGACATGAACCGTGGAAGATGATATTTGCAAATACGCTTTTAGCTGAGTAGCCATATCTGTCTTGCAGACAATCATACATTGTTTTAACCCATGTCCTTTAATGCCAGACAGACATACACCCTGCACCTTTTCCAAAAGCTTTCAGAAATCACTTAAGTTTATATGAACTGTACATATCAATTAGCGTCCTACAATGTTCTTGCCTTTCACAAATTAACTTCATATATGTCCTACGTGATCCCACTGGATTTCATTAAGTTCATCTAAAATGATGGATTTTACATTCAAATTTGGTTTTCTCAGTCCTCTGCTTTATGTAAACATATTTTTAGTGCTTCTCACCTAAATATAATATTTTTAAAGGATTAAAGATTACATTTTCTGGAGCTAGTACTGTGATCAATCACACTGAGGACCATGAAGGGCCTATCAATAGATAAGATCATTCTGGCTTCTCGGAGTAACTGTTACCATTTGTGTGCTGTAAGCACGAAACACATCATCTGGTGCAATTATAGAACTGCTTAGACAAAATGAACTTATGAAAAAAGTATTATTCTAGGTCAGTCTAGGGTCAGGCTGTATCACTGCTATTCATGTCAACTTATGCTTCATAGAAAATTGGATTCCTGCTTTCCACATGGATAGTACTACACAAATTACTGTAGGCCAGCTAACATAGAGTAAACATCCATGAGAAAATGTTTAGTCACATAAAATGTGAGGTGAGTAGCCTTAAATTAAGCTTCTTGCATCCTTGCTTAATTAAATTAAATTAGCACATGTTCGCAGTGACTATTGACAGTGGACTGAGCTTCAGCTGACAAATATCTGCAGTAGCCACAACAGTTGAAGGCCCATTCAGACCTTGCAATTAACTGCACTATTTTTGGGTTTTTGCTGGGTTTGTCTTCGGTATGTTTTTTAAGGAGAAGCTCAAAAAAATGGAGACATTGTTTTTCCTGTAAGGTAGGCCTGAGTGTTGAGACCACTGGGAGCCTTGACCAGCAAAATGCCCATTCTAAGTACAGCAAACAAGTTTCTAATAAAAGTGCTGTCATTGTTAATGGGTTTGAGATTTGGACTGAGAAGCTTTTACATTTCAGGTATAAATTCTTAATCATTTATACTGCCATAACAACATTAAGTCCCAGTATTTTAAGTTCCACAGAAGTCCACTCATGCCACTGCACTGGCCTGTACTGAGGAAAAGAAAAGCTATGGGACTGTGAGAGCATCAGGTGCAAGTTAAGCTCCTGAGAAGCTGAGAGGTAACCTACATGGAAATACAACAATTAACCCTTCTAACACTTCTTTGAAAAGGTAAACATCACCAATGTAGAAGCAATATTAAAACTAAAGGTGAGGCAAAAATAAGGGATTGCATTTTATACTTTATAAAAACTCTACCTCATAAGCAGTATGACCCACAGACTATTAAAAACGTTTCATGCTTCAGTCATTCGTCAACTGAATCTTTCAACTGAGCTGACAATTTTTTTGCTTTGCCTTAGCCTGTGAAAGTGGAATCTGCCAGCCAAATGGTTAGCACTGTGGCAAAAAGCGCTTAGCAAACAACCCTGAACCTATTCAAGAGGAAGAAGGTGATGCTGTTAAAGAATCAGGGAGGGAGATGATGCCTTTAGAAAAATCAAGTGAGCGTGCAATAAATTGCAGCTGTGACATTCGAGGCAGAGCTGAACACAACTATGAGAATCCAGTCACTGAAAAAAAAAATAAAATAGGACAGAACAAGACATCCATTACTGAGTTATTTTTTTTTTATTTTCTTTGGTAAATAAACAGAGGTACAATTTTTTCAATGAAAGTTAACAGCATCCAAGGCATAAAAATATTAGAATTTCAGAGGAAATTCATCAACTTTGTGTCAGAGAAAACTATTAACATATAAGAGTTACTACATCTGGACTTTACAAAAGAAACATGGTAACAAAGATTAAGTGTACATTTGAACTTCATCCTTATGAGACAGCATATGGTTTATACCAAACTAGAATCTGCCCTTTTTAATATGAACTAAAGGTAACAAAACCAAGCACAATTTCAAGGGGCTGGGATTTAAGGGTGCTAGTTGTATTTTTAAATTTTTCTTTTTTTTTTTTTTTTTTTTTTTTTTTGTGGTTAAAATGCTAGTAAAAATTCCACCTAATTTTCACAAATTACAGCTTTGTATTTCAATTATATTTTGCTAGAGCAAAACTAAATTCTAGGTTGAGGTTCCTGTCCCCCTCCTTCATTACTTGGCTTTTTCCTACCGATCATGGTCATGTTCCTGCTAAAATAATTACAGATTTTAATTAATGTTCAAACAACTTAACTCAGTGGACTGTGAAGGGCAGAAGAGGGGTCTTCTGAAACCAACTGAAACACACCAGAAATAATGCTTTTTGCAGATCAGGAGGAAAGGTTATACATAGGAATGTCAGAGAGTTCACCTTCTTATCAGGCTTTAATATTCATTCAGTACAGTGCTGACACAATTACAGTTGTGCCCTTGACAAACTGAAATGTGAGTTAGTTCTTAGTTGGGTACTCTAGTTGCTGTAGCAGAAGTTCTCCAGGCATTCAGAGGGAATGTATCTTCCAACAAATTGTATTTTCCTAAAAATACAAGAAAAAAAGATTCCCTGCTATAAACTGTCAGTGTGACATTGCACTGTGAAACAGGAACTCACTGCTAGCCACCAGTACAATCTCTGTGCTAGCACTAGTGCTTTTACGCAGCTTCTGTATTGATGTTCTTAATCATGCAACTTGTTGACACAGAACTTTGCAGTGAGTGAGACTGCACTAAATAAACCAAACTCCAAACCCTTCAGTTCTTCTAATTTGTTATCCAACTTTGAGAATCAAGTAGGCTCCTAGGACTTAGCTGTATGCACAGAGTTACCGTCCCTCTTGTAGTAGCCCTGCTCTACATGTTCATCAACGTTTAATTTAACAGCTGTTTGGAACCTGTACAATTCTTCTTAAGACACATGAAGTATGGTTATTCCATTCTCAGAGTTGACCATTCTCAGAGCGGAATTAAATTATAAATCCCGCACTAAGTGATGCTGCTAGTCAGTGTAAGTCAATCTATCATTTCTACAGTTTTCTGAGTCTCTGACATGAAACGCTTAAAGCAATTTTGTTTTAAGAAGTATTACAGCCTTTTGCTGTCATTTAAGAGGCAAAGGTGCACATTAAAAACTTATTAACATTGCAAATAAATAATTTATATGAAAGTTAGGTTTGTATACCGTCTTATTCTCACTTATTCTTACTGAAAGTGGCAAAACCCCCCAATTATACAGTCCCATTAGAGCAGGCCACTTTACAGTCAACTAGAAGAAACAAATCACTGCTCTCAGGACAGTGCTGTCTGCAATGAATATAGCAAAGCAAACAGAGGCAAGAACCAAATATAGGAGCGAGGTTATGGGAAGACTAGTGTTAGGGAAGTTTGAGAAATGATTTCTTCATCTTGCCACTTCCATAGATTCTAAGCAGATAACAGTCAGGATGGGTATGGCAATTTGGGATTTGCTAAAAAACACCCCTGTGATGTAGTCTCATTCAGGCCCAGTTTCTGAAAGCTCAAATATCAGTTGATGTGTTTACAATAAGCAATAAAACCAGACAAAGCTATCAGTTGCACTGCAGCTTCCAACGTTGTCTGCCTGAAGCAGTAAGACTTGTCCAGGAATCATATTTGAGAAAAAAAAAAAAAAATCATGTATACTTTATTAGAAGCCTGCTCTTCCCCTTGTTTTGCTGTTGAAAGCCTTCTCTTCTACAGTTTATGCTGAATTCAGTTTCAAAAGGCCACATTTCTCCATCAGAACACTTTTGCTAGTTAAATCAGTTTGTCATCAGAACTTGAATTAAATGGCACTAAAATGGCTATTCTCATACCAAATTTCATAGACTTGCTTCCAGAAATACTATGTCTTCTGTTTCCCTCAGGGCTAGAACTGAAATGGAGATCTCCCTCCCTGCTTTTTGTTTAGCTGTTAGTAAGTTCTGGCTACTTTTTAATTTTGAAGGTGAAAAAACACAATCCCTTCTTTGCCTTTAGCTTCAGAGAAAACAGTTCCTCTTTTAGTCTAAAACATTCATAAAACTAAAAAAGCAGTAGAGAATATCCTGAAGACTCTCAACTAATGAGAACAATCAGAAGACATTCCATTAAAAGAAATAAAATCCAGAAACACTCATATTTATAGTTACATAGTGAAAAGATTAAATGTCACTGAAACTTCACAGAGAAACTGCATTTCAGAGGGAGGAGTAATAATTAAATAATAGATATTTTTGTGAGAGAGCCACTATGCTCAATCCATGAATTTTAAGGCACAAGAGCCATTCATAGAGTTCTGTTGCTATTAACAGTATCACTGGTTGATTTTATTTTTGTATGTTTGTTTGTTTGTTTTCAATTCAATTGTTAAAGATTTTAATTAAAGAGTAGAAAAGAACAAAATATGTTATGAAACTCTGGTGGCTAAGAAGGAAGAAAAGATCCAGGAATAAGACGTTTTCTAGCAGCTTACATCTTCATGTTGGTATGTAAAACCATTCACTTCCACAATAGAAAAAACAATGCTGGATTCCAGAAACTGTGGGTGTGCAAAAGTGACTCTATTGCAATGACTGGCTTTGCATATTGCATAGAAAACAGAAGAGGGAATTGATTTAATATAGGAAACAATACACTGTATTATACACTCATGTACCATAGAGAAACTTATGGCTGTGGTTGCAACAAACATGACAAAATAATGAATCCATTCTTTGTAAACTTAATTTCTCACTGCAATAAAGAAAAAATATCAGGTATGCAGAAACATGTTTCAAAGAAAATTAGAGACAAAATAAAATATATTTCTCCAGAAAAAGACAAAATATGCTTTGCTGACAGAAAAAAAGAAATCCCCAAAACACAAGAAGAAACAAAACACTAGAGAAGAAACAAACAAAGCCTGTCAATTATTCTCTACTTTCTTGGATTGCTTGGTACAGCAAACAACTATACTACTGGTTTAGAAATCTGTTCACCTGGGTTAAATCAGTCCTGAACCAAAACTGAACTCAAGCTTAGCCATCAAAGCCGAGCTTCATTTCTGCTTTGCTCACAACTGAATGTTTGGCTTAAGTTATTCAAACCCTGCAGAAACACGACTTCAGGTTCAGAGTTTCAGCAAAACAAAAATATCCATGTAACAGTAGAGTGTCAGCAGCTAAAGGACCAGCAATGGAAGAAAGACTTATGCACAATTTCTATCAAATAAAAAAAAAACCCAAACCCACAACTGTTCTCACTGTACATGGTTTCCACACCCATTTCTTTAAAAGGAAATCTAAAGTTTTTTAAAAACATAAATTTGTGCTCAAATACACATAAACTGACACAAATTTGCAAATATAAACAATTTAATCTTCCAGCCTTGCACAGAAGTATCTGTAAGCTCAGTAATTTCAGTAAGTAAATGTAGTTGCACTTTGTCACTGAAACTATACTCAAAGAGTATGCAGCAAGCATGTATAATTTAATCTATTTTATCTTACACCTTTCTATAAGGCCCTTACTGATGTTTCCACCCTTATGAAATGTTTCTTCATATGTAACCTTCAAAGCTGTCGGACTCTAGAACTGTGGCACTACAAAAGAATCAGTGCACAACTACAGTAAATATGCAACACAAAGTATATAGAGGGAAGGGAGAAACATCAGTTTGAAATTTGAATGCAAATGCAGCCATAAAGGTTTTCTAATCAAGTGGCATAACTCAAGGCATGCATTCAGTCTTTCTCAGGTGCTGCAGTTTAATCCCAGCTGGCGATAAGCATCACACAGGCACTCCATGGGATGGGGGAGAGAACTGGAAGGGTAGAAGTGACAAAATTGATAGTTGAGATAAGAACAGTTAATAACTAAAATAAAAAATAAAATAACATAATAAAATAAAATATAAAATATAATGAAAAGGAAAATGACAAAAAAAAAAAAAAAGAAAAAAGAAAAAAAGGCAAGAGAAATAAAACCCAAGAAAAAAAAAAGTGATGCAAATCAGAAACACCAACTGACCCCTGCCCAGCCTGTTCCTGAGCAGCAACCTCACAGCCACCTTTCTCCCCAGCTTATATCCTGAGCATGATATCCTATGGTATGGAATATCCCTTTGGGTAATTGGGGTCAATTTTCCCAATTGTATCCCCTCTCAGCTCCTTGTGCACCCGCAGCCTCCTTGCTGGCAGGGCAGCATGAGAATCTGTAAAGTCCTTGACTCAGTGTTAACACCGCTCAGCAACCACTAACACATCAGTGTGTTACCAACTGTATTCTCACTCTAAATCCCAAACACAGCACTGTACCAGCTACTAGGAAGAAAATTAACTTTATCCCAGCTGAAACCAGCACAATGGGGAACATATTCTACTCTACCCAAACTCTACTATACTGTCCTACGAGGCCGGCATTTCTGGCTGGCAATGTGTGGTTTTGATACATTATTAAGCCAAAAGAACTTAAGACCCTTGTTCAAGTCAGTATTGCTTTGGGCTTTTTTTGTTTGGTTGGTTTGTTTGGTTAGATGTTTCGGCTGTTTGTTGTTTGTTTGTTTTAATTTATTAATGCATTTTCTTTTCCATAGTTTACCCTACCTTAGAAGGATCTTGGGATTCCTTCTTTGCTGTTGGAATAAAGTCTGTCCCTCTAAAATTCTTACTCATTTCCACAAAAATATCTGCACCTCCTTCCCGATACCTCCTTCCCCATCACCCGCATAACACTGGATTTATTCTGTTCTTTTAAACACATTCTTTCAATATCACAATACTGAACCTCAGAGTCATTAAACGCTCACTATCTGTGTGAAGCAAGACAGGGAGTTTTTAAATTGAAGGGCCGGTCCAACTAAGGAAGCCAATATGACACCTGAGTGGGGCCTCTATTTTATTTCAAAGGACCAGAAATAATTCCGAAAAGGTAAGTGGTTATATGGGATTCTCTTTAGATTTCCCACAATTTATTTCTTAATCTCCAGCTTCTCTCACAAAAATCTCTCGTTTGCAACCATTAGGGATGCAGCAAAATAAACACAGCAATTCAGCTGTCAGTGACTATTCTCACACTCGAACTGAAGGCAGAATCTTTCATTCTACCTGCATTTACTCCTGTCAGGCAAAGCTGCTATGGGAATGCTTACAACTGAGAGTCCCAAGCCAGACTCAGATGAGCTGGTATATTTACACAGAATAATTTGGTGCTTACCTTTATACTGGTTCAAATCTCAGAAGTAATACATCCTGCCATGCCAGCTGCAGCAACCAAGTTCTGGTAGGCCAGTGTAATATAGCAGGACTAATAAGCCACCATAGAGCTGCCATGTGCCTTCATCAGAAATGGAGATGTATCTGGTATCTGCTACCCAAAAAGTGTGATGCTTGAAGAACAGAAACATCATAAGCACAACACAAGTCAGAGAGAGCAGGATCTCACAGAGAAGAGTTTTGCGATAAGATGCCACAGGATATGTTTAGACTCTATTTCCATGAGAAGAGAGTGACACAGATCAGATTAGGGTTTGCATACTCCATGTTCATTGCCTGTCATTTCATCAAAGCCTACGTAGGCAAGGAATGACAACGTCTGAAGGTGAGGGATGACCATTTTTTAAAAATAAGGCATAACAGCTGAATTTGGAAGTCAGTGACCCAAAGCCCATATAGTGTTCTGCTCATACCTGTCAACACTTTTCAACCATAGAGCAAATCAGTGCATAAGAACTGAATGCAACAGAACTAGAAAGGTATAAGAAAATTAGCATTAGGTCCACTGAGGTAAGAAGGTTCTGTCCGTAGAAGATTAAGAGAAAAGCAAAGGTCAAAGAACCATGTCACTTCAAAACACCTCATGCACAGGAAGGCAGCAGATCTGAAACAGATCAAGTGACATTGCAGCATGAGAGAAAAGTGATCTCAGACACTAAAAAATCCATGTACGTAAGAGAAGTCTTCTTTCCAGCTTTTGTAGCCAATTATACGTTTTAGAACCATTTTAACTGACATCATGCTTGTATGTCAATTCAAAACTAATTTATAAATATATCTTATTCATCAGCTTTATTCCCTTAACAGTTTAGAAACAATAATCAACTATAATAGTTACCATACCCCTTTGGCTAGAGGTAGTAAGTAGAAATATAAAAAAATGCTCCCAGAGAACCTTTCTGAAAATATTAGCTGAAGTATAAATGCAATAGAATATACAAGAAAGACAGCTGTAACAGGCTGTGCTCTACTTATGCTATATAGTTCTCCCATATGTAAACCATTCAATATAACTCATTGAATTAGAATAATTTAAAACCAAAACCAAGTGTTTACAGTAACACATAAAGGAATGCACAGTGTATTAGTTATCAATGCTTTATTATTGAAAACAAAATTGAAATTCTCTTATCTAGCACATACACAATTATTTCTACAAAAAGGAAAGCCTACAAATCTGATAATTTATACAAAGAACAGTTTCTCAAAAAATAAAATTTTAATTTAGTAAACTTGTCTTGTGCTCTTTTTTATTTTTTTTAGCACTGTCTGCAATAATCCACCATAAATCCCTGAGCAGAGAGACATATTTTAAACATGTTTTAAATTTATCCCAAAAGAAGAAAGTTATCAAGCCCAGACCTATATTAAAAAAATGTATTTTCAGGGACATTCTTGTTAAATTTACGCTAGTCCTTTTTTCTTTTTTTTTTTTTTTATAAGAATTGAACAAAACCAGTTATCAAGGTAAGCATGACACTGTATCACAGGAGTGCTCCCCTTTTCCCCCTTCTGTGCAATGAATAAAAATTACTAAACAAGAATGAGTACAAGTTGAAGGAGACAAATAACATAGTGAATGGTTAAGACCAAGAAGCCACCAAAGTTCAATGGCTGTTGAGCAAATGAAGCTGCAGGATACCACAGTTTTATATTGAGTTCAATTATAGCAACTATCTATCTCTATACTTCCTCCAGAAAGTGAGTAAAGCAGGAGAAGAAGTTCAAGCTACCACTGTATTCTAACACTGGTTTAAATGATAAAGTAGAAATTCAACTCTTGAACCTTCAATTTTGCTTTTCCAGCCATAACACTATTTGAGAAAAGCCTGATACACTCCACGAAACCAAACAATCTTGCCCTTCTGGCCCTTTTGGTAGGGCAGTTGTAAACTTAGCAGTGTATGGTATTTCAGAGAGCAAGAGGAAATAAAAGGAAACACACGCTACTACAATTTTTTACTATACTGACTTTGAAACAGCTACTCCCTAATCTATTTCAATACAGATTTAAAATCCAAGTGTATGATGGGGAGAATGACTAAGAAGGTAGAGTGTAACTCAAGTGTCCCCTTTCCTGTTATGTACACACACTAACCACAAAAGTTGCAAGGAAAAACAAAAAAAAAGAAATAGCAACACTTACAGATGGTTGTGTTAATGGCAGGTAATGTTGCTGCAGTCAAGCAATAAATAAATAAATACAGCAAAGTATCCTTCTCTACAGTTTTGTTGGAATGGTGCTCAATAGTTAAAAAGCAAACTGAAAAAACCCCAAACCATTTCTCAGTAATAAAGAGATTTTAACAGAAGATCCTGGAGAAGCTTCAGTTCAAGGTGCTCTACCACTTTAACATTATCTCTACCATTATGAAAAGAACACTGAAGCAGATACCAACAGGTAATTAAATGAAATAGTAAATTTTCGTACAAGCAATAATACTTATTCCAAAGAAAGCAAGCAGTTAACAAATGGCCTGGGGAAAAAAAATTACTAAAGCTTCAATACATAGCAATTTAAAATAAATTATTTTAACATTTAAAAACTGAAGACTAAACCAGTAACTAGGCCAAATAATTCTGAAACAGAAATAAACTGAACCTCACCAAAAGCATATTTAGATATTTGACAGCTCTGGTGCTAGCACACATGTCAGAATATAAACAGAATGCTAATATTTGGTTAGAATCTGAATAGGTAATATTTTTTAAAACACCACCACTGTGAAAAATAACTGGCAACCACCTTTACAATTTTCTCTTGAGCTACACTGTTTTAAGCATGATCTAATCCAGTCCCTTCACTTATTTGATAGCCTCTCTAATTTATAACATTCCCTTTCCTCAGAGTTGTTCACAAAGTCTCAACTACAGCATATCCAAGCACTAATATTTTCAAATGTCACTTGGCTGCGTTACTGCAAAAATACTGTAAGTGCAGTCCAGTTTAAAGTTGGTCTTAACAGACAGCAATGTAGAGAGAGTCAAACACATTCCTCTATAATACCTTTTTTTTTTTCCCTTAAGATGATCTCACTCTTTTGATACCAGGGCAAACATCAGGCTTTCTTGTATTGCTAAACCAAACTTCTGGACTTTTGTGTTAGTTTATTTTTATCACTCTACATGCACAGCTAATGTAGAATATGGGTGGTTCCTTGCTCATTCTGTCTAGCATGCAGCCATTTGACTGTGTATCTCAAGAAAACTGCATTAAAACTTAACAAGCTGAAATAATATGCATATTCTCAGCAAATAATTTTGAATGACGTCATCTAATCACAAATGACATGTTTGGAAAAAAAACCCATAAGAGCTGTGAAATTGGTAAGCAAGTGGTTCTAAAGTGAGATACAGCAGTATTAAGACAAACTGCAAACACACTGGATTTAGTATACATTTTAATGAGTTACAGTATCAGCAAAACACTTTAACCTACCCTTACCATTTTTACTCCCATGTGGCTTAGTGTATACTGTACAATCTTCCCTTAATACTTCTATGACAGTAAACATTTCAAGTACCCACTCAAAAGTGAGCAATGTGGGATTTGCAATGATTTATCAAATATGCCAAAACCACCTTCTGTCAAGTGGTATGGTTCTAAATATTTTTTGCGGGGTAACAAGTCCTTCATGAATATCTCAAAGTCTCTTTTTTTCTATTTATCTAGCAAAAAAACTTATGCCAAAAAGCAGAATAGCTTCTCCTAGCAGCAATTAAGACCTCTGATCCTTGCAGTTAAGTCCAATGAGCTCTCTGATCCAACAACTGTGTGGAAGTTCTAGTTCGTGGTTTCAATCAGTTTAAGATAAAAAAAAGTTCAGAGTTTTCATCGTCATATTTTGGATGTCTTCAAACCTTGTTTCTCCATGATATTCCACAATTTGCGAAGATTAGACTGAGTGATGACATCATCTGGTTTAAGTTGAAGAGCATAGAGGTAGTTTTCTTCAGCCTCTTTCAGTTTACCATTGAGATGGAGAATGGCTCCAAGATTCATCAGGGCAGCTGGATACTGGTACAAAAAAATGGATGGAGAAATATTACAAATATTTTCAATTTTTCTTTTCAGACAATCTTCTTTCACTTAAACAAATTATTCCCTTATGTTTGCAGACTTCATGGAAGCAATTTAGCAATTTAAGCAAATAGAGATAACAAGAAAAAGTTTCTGAACAGCTGCTGTATACTTTGTGCTTTAAACAGGTCAAGCTCTGGTGTCTACAGGCATAGGCTTCTCTCTTTAATGAGGAAACACAGAACTCATAAAGCTTTACATGTGGTAATGTAGGCATAGCACAGTTTCCAAGAGAAAATTAAAGTGATCCAAGAGTGGATTAAACACAGGAATTTAATTTTAATTCAACCCATTGCCAATAAAGAGTTTATAATCGTTGGGAATAGTTAACACATTGGAACTCATCCTTTTTCTTTCTTTGTCTTAATTACAACTAGTAGAAAATACAATCTGTTCTCAGATTGTAAGGATGTTCAGGGGTTCTAGGATATCAATTTAAATTCAGGCTGTGGCAGTTATTTCTTAATGAATGACTGAATAAAATGAACAGCGGTGGAAACACATGCTACTTTAATAAAAAAGAAATGAAAAATTCAGAACAAATCCATTAAAAAGCTTCTTATGTTACTAGCAACTTTTTCATCTTTAGCTAAGACAAAACATTTCTTGTTTTTATATTTTCATCTTTAAATTATTCCATTATGAAATAATAGGATGTTCATGATAATTAAACATGCCTGGTTACTGGAGTTAACAAATATTACATGGGCAGAAAAGCAGATATGTGAAGCTGAAGAGGACAGTCTAAGCTACTTTTTTCAACTACCTAAGGTATTCACATGCTAGTGAGAGCACAGGAAAGGCATTTGCAAAACCAGCACCTTTCATTTCAAAGAAAACAGGAAAAAAACTACACAAAGTTCAATGCTGTTTTCCCTCTCAGGTCACTATCATTTCCAATAAGCTTCAGGAACACTCACTTTTGAAATCACATACTTCTGCCTGAGAAGATAAGTGTTTCAAGACACCACTCACCAATGCTCAAAATACAATACCCAAACGTGAACCCACATGGAAACTCAGCTTCTGACTACTGTGTGTGGGTGTTGCTATGCTTTAGAGGCCTTTCAGTGACAATAACTTCAGGAAACTATGGTATGTAGAAGGCCAATAATAAATGCACTACAGCTGGTGTCCCAGACTCATGAGGTAATAGGAAGTCATTAGGATAAGTAAGACTTGTTCCAACCTCTCCATGAGCAAGTTAAATGCCTTAATAGCCTCCTGAAAAAAAAAAAACAAACCCAAAACAAAAACCCAAAAAAACTCTCCAAACAAACAAACAAACAAAAACCCCAAAACCCCATAATTCTTGAATTTTTTGTGTCTAAAACCTAAATTTTGTGGTGGAAATGTTGTTCAGAAAATTCTATAGTTTCTAAGTTTTATTTCCTACAAATATTTCTCTTTTTATTCAGCCTTCATCCTGCTTCTTTACACCTATTAACACAAGTATCACAAAAAATTCATGAAGAACTGCAACACACCATATTTTCGGAACAGCTTGCTTTCCAGAGTTAAAAAATAAAGCAAAAAAAAAAAAAAAAAAAAAAAGAAAAGTTGTTATTTTTCGATTTCATTTATTTTGCTTTGCCCTGAAA
>JBCJKH010018621.1:887-14057 GCA_039877255.1 Loriculus beryllinus | reverse complement strand
CGTAATGAAAAGCATCAGTGAATCACTCACTGAAAGAGTTGAAGTTTGACCTCTCTCAGCTCACCAGCAATTCCAGCAGTTCAAAGATTTCTGCCTAAATATGGGCTGCTTGACTGCCTTTGTGTGGGATGTTGTCATTTTTATGATTGAAATCCAAGACACTAACACAGCACTTACATGCAGTGACTCTTCAAGGTAAAACAAAACCTACTTCACCTTCCCAAGAGAAATTTACATAGACAAAATAGAATCAAGGTTAAAACTAGACCCTAAACAATTAAAGAAACACAAACCTGGTGCCCAACTGTGAAAAACAGAAAATTACCATAAAAAAAAAAAGAGAGAAAAGTAACACAATAACTGTTACAGTAATCTTCATGGCATACTAGATATTTTCCTTTAGCAATTTCTGCAGCATTGTGAAGTACAGTGCAATCCCATGTCACAGGTGTGAATTTACTATGAAAATGTTAAGATTCAGAACATGTACAGTACCCATATACTCAAATTTAAGTGTTAGCTTAGTGTTAGAGCACTCCAGTCCTAAATGCTTTAGAGGGAATATGCTTAGATAAGTCTTCTTTAGGTTAGATCAGAAGCCTGTATCATTGGAATGGATCTTCAAGCCCAACAATAGATCACTTCTTGGAACTTTTGAGGAAGCAGTCTTCTAAAGCTGTTTTGAACAGCTGAATGTGGTCTTTTGCCAAATGATGTTATGTAAACCCTCTTTGTAAAACCTACGTTACAACCATTGACAAATTTTTAGAGCTAGTTTGTGTGCCCAAATATTTAAACACATGTTTAGGAAAAAGTAAAACAAAAAACACAGAAAAGAAAAGAGAGGAGGGAAGCAGGAGAGAAGAGGACAGGAGATACTGACAGGGGTGGGGCATGAGCCACTTCTCTAGGAAACCTGTTGAGGGTTTGGCCCTCTCAGTAAAGAAATTCTCCCTAATGTCCAGTCTAAACCTTCCCTAGTGCAGTTTTGACCCAATCCTATACCTTTTATCACTGGATGCCAGGGAGAAGAGATCACTACTTGCCTCTCCCCATCCCCTCTTCAGGAAGCTGTAGAAAGCAATGAGTTCACCCCTCAGCCTCCTTGTCTTCAAACTAGACAAGCCCCAAGTCCTCAGCTGCTGCTCACAGGAGATGCCCTCCAGCCCTTCCAACAGCTTTGTTGTCATCCTCTGGAGGCATTTGAGGGCCTTCACATCCTTCTTGAATGGTGGGGCCCAGCACAGCACACAGTGCTCCAGGGGAGGCTGCACCAGCGCTGAATACAGTGGGAGAATCGCCTCTGTTGACTGGCTGGTCATACTGTGTGATGCACCCAGGGTGCAGTTTGCCCTCTTGCCTGCCAGGGCACAATGCTGACTCCTGTTGAGCTTAGCATCAAACCAGCACCAAGAGGTCCCTTTCTGCAGGGCCATTCCCCAGCCACTCCTCTCCCAGTTCGTACTTGTGCCCTGTGTTACTCTGTCCTAGGTGCAGAATCTGGCATTTGGACATGTTACATTTCATGCCGTTCATCGCCCAATACTGCAGTCTACACAGATTGCTCTGCAAGGCATCTCATCCCTTGGGAAAATTAACAGCACCTCCCGGTTTGGTATCGTCAGCAAACTCTAATGGTGCATTCAGCTCCAGCATCCAGATCATTGATAAATATGTTAAACAGAACTGGCCCTAGATTTGAACCCTGAAAAACACCACTAGTGACTCATCACCAGCCAGACACTTTTATAAACCAAGAGTTTAAAATTATTAATTTACTGATACATTGACATTTAAATAATGTTTTCAGTACTATGCATTGAAATGAAAATATGTATACAAATAGTAATTCTTCTGCAGAAATCTGAAACAGGCTTTTTTTCACGCACAGCAAACAGTGCTCACACTGGGAGAGTTAATGGTTTATGCTATACAAATGATGGACTTCATCTGTTAACCACTGGTACAGATGATCGGATGCGACTCTGGAACACCTTCACTGGAGAAAATACGTTAGTAAGTTATCAAGGATCTTCAGTTGTGTTTTTACTTCCTTTACTTAAGTAAAGTTTTACTTGGGTTTTTTTTGCTTACTTTACTTAGAAAATTTATAATTTGTGCTATTGTCATCAGCTTCAGATATTCATTTCATAAAGGATATAGCTGCTTAATCTTACCATTAGAAGATAGAATGAGCTTTTATTTTTTTCAAATTTCTTTTGTTATTTCTTTTGATATTTCTGCTTAGTAAGAAGACAGTATCAAGAAGCTTGTGTCTACTTAAGGATTGAATGTGATAACTTCTCTTGGTTAAAGCCTGGTCAGCCATGCAGCTGCTTGCTCTCCACACACCCCCCCCCCCACTCCCAGAGGGATGGGCGGAGAATCGAAAGAATGTAATTCCCATGGGCTGAGATAAGAGCAGCCCAGTAACTAAGGTATAACACAAATCACTGCTGCTACCACCAATAATAATAGTGATAAGGGAAATAACAAGAGAAGAGAATATGATACCACCTGCTGAAAACGAGCCCGACCAGGAAGTGTGTGCAATGGTAACTCCCCATTACCTCCCTGGGCATGACATGCTGTGGTATGGAATACCTCTTTGGCTAGTTCGGGTCAGGTGTCCTTTCTCTGCTTCCTCCCAGCCTCCCCTCCTCCCTGGCAGAGCACGAGACTCAGAAAGTCCTTGGTCAGAATAAACATCACTTAGTGACGACTAAAAACATTGGTGGTATCAGCCATGTTCCCAAGCCGAAAGTCAAAACACAGAACTGCATCAGCTACTAAGAAGGATCAAAAATTGACTGTGACTGCTACTGCTAAACCCAGGACAAGTGGTTGCTCTGAAATAAGCACACACAAGCATTCCTTTTATCTTCTGTTTGTGCAGTAGAAACTGCACAAACAGAATGTGGTCCTAAAGATTTGTAGGATTCAAAGAGCAGCTAGAGAAATAAACAGGAAAAGTCCATCAAACTCTTAGAGCACTGTAGAGCTGCTTGAGTATGTTCATCTTTAACCTAGGTTGGTGTTCACTTTTTATATAAAACAGTAATTTTGGATGGTTTAGTATTTTTTAGAAATTAGAATTGAATAAATTGCATAATCTTCATTTTAAAGCTACTTATCCTTTTTCCTGTTCTTTTTTGGTTTTGTTTTTGTTGTTTGTGGTTTCGGTTTTAAAGATACTTTGAAATATACCTGTTATTTATTTGAAATATCCATATTTTCTTTCAGACAGTGTTTTGGTGGACTCTAAGGTGCGTGAATATTCACCAGCAGTTGTTAGAGGAGAGATCACCTGAGCTGTTCTCTCTTGCCCAGACCTGTATAAAACAAGGTACGTTTCTAATTACTCGGTTTATTGGCCTACAGGATCAGTTGTAAGATATCATAGGGGAGGGGAATTTGCAAGAGCAGCTCTCAACATGACGCTTATGTAGCTACAGAGAGTAGAGGAGGAACAGAATTCACTTAAATTGACATGGACTTGTGTGGCACATGCTGTTTTCCAGCCTCCATGTTTAACACTGTTAATTTGTCACAAGCTCACTTGAAGCCATTCTGTAGTTCTCAACCCTTACTTAACTGAGCTCATTTAGTTTTGGAAAGGGCACGTTCTTCTTTTCTATCTTCATGAGGGAGATAAACTTTTTTCCTTTTCTCTGTCCTAACCTCTAAGTTTTGAGATTTATTACTACTCTGCATTATACATAGAGAAAATAGACGACATTAAATTATGTAATATATATATGTTTACAAAAACATAAGGTAGAAAGTTAAAATGTCAAATATAATTATATCACTTGGGGGTTTTTTTTCTAAGAAACATCAGCTGTTCCATAGACTGTTCATATCACTTCCTGCAACACCTGAGAAAGGTGAAGAGGCAAGCTGCTTATAGACATTTACCACTTGTCAATTAGTCAGCTAAAGATTCCACATTTAATTTAACAAACCTAAAATTTCCAACCAGTTACATAGAAGAAATTTTCTATTGCATTTAGAGATGAGTTGTCATATATGTTTTGATGAAGGTGGCAATGTTAAATGCCAAAGTTTCAAGACTCTCCTCTCCTGCCATGCTTAACAGAGCTTTTTTTTGTTTTGATCTGCAACATACGTAGGTTTTGGAAATGCCCAGTATCAAAGGTAGTTAGATGCCAATGGTTTTGCAGTTCTATTTGAGTGTTGCAGTTCTGGCTTCATGGGATAGTTTTATTGTGTTAACTTTGGAGAATGTAGAGCACATGAAAGCACTTTCGAGTTGTGTTATGTAGATAAAAATATCAGAGAAATTTAGAGCATGTTTATGTGACTGTTACTTTTTCTTTTTTGAAAAACATGAAGCAAAACTGAAAAAGAAGTAGACATTAATTAAAATTCATTGACTAGCTGATATCAGGTAGCTTGTGCAGCCCTGAGCTGTGTAGAGGATGCTGCTGCATATGCACAGATACTAAATAAGCACTAAGATGTCTATTTTCAGTGACCTGTTTTGAGACTCCTGGATATGGTTTTCCAAGCAGATGATGTGAAGTACACTTGAACCTGTAGTGAATTTACCTTCAAATTAAAGCCATCTGGTATTTCAAATAAGTACCTTCATATTCCATGAAACAAATACCCAGTAAACCTTTTAAATAGTCTTTGCTTAGTCTTGAAAATACTTCATAGAAAACTAATCTTATTTTTTCTGCATGTTAATGAAATTTTTGGGAAATTGTCAGAATGGCACTGTATAGTGTGTGAAAAGCAGATAAAGATGGCAGATGGCTCAAATCATTTACTGGTTTGTTTGGGTTTTTGTTGCCTACCCCATCCACACACACCCCCTTACAAAAAGCAAAGCTTTTGTTAGAAAGGCAGGTATTTTATGATCCTTAATATGGGCATTATTCTGTTTTTTAAAAAGAGAATGTGTTCAATGATAAGTATGGGCAGAAGCATTAAAACCTGAGATCGTTCATTAGTGAAGAGGATATATAAATATAAGGTTAAATTCAGCTAACTTTCTCAGTTTTGAAGTGGTATGTTTGAAATAGACTTTTGGTTAAAAGCAGAGATTAAATTGCACAGACTTTGTTTTTTTTAAGTGCTTGTAGTCTTTTGAAGGGGTTATTTAGAAGCTTAAGTTGTAACCTGCTGCATTCTCTGTCCTGCTTTAGTTGAAAACCATTGCAATAATATTTTGAAATTACCAATTTGCTTTCATTAAACAAAATCTCTAAAATCAGACTTTGGAAAAAAATTAAGTTGCTAGATGGGATTTATTCGTGCAAATCCTTACTTATGGAATTAAAAAAAGCTGTGTAAAAAAAATATGTTCAGGCTTTCTGTATTAATTGAAAGATTTTGAGGATTAACAAGTACTCAAAAAAAAATTAAGTCAAATTCCTGTGAGGTTTAAACTGTACAATCTGTTCAGGCTGGAGTTGGTTGCCAACCTCTAACTTCAAAAATCAGAGAAAAATGTTTTAAGAAATCCTTGGTAACTTGGGGTAATGCGGGTATTACCTCAACAGTCTGTATTCCGAGATCCTGTGTTCTTCAGCAGGTCCAAGACAATTTGTTGTTTATTTCCTACAAAAGTAATGTATCCCAGTTCAGCTTTGATGTAAAATATGAGCAAAGATTAAAGTTTTGTTTGTTCCAGTAGTAATTCTTAGATGTAGAACTTCAAAAATGCTTATTATAGTGCATAACTTCTGTGCACTGACTGTGGATTTTTAACTGTGTGGAGGTGTAAAGAACAATAAGGTCTATTTGAAGCATAACAGAATTTTTCTCCTGGTGTTTTAAGTGTATTTTTAAAATATCATTCATGCAGACTGCATCCTGATAGCTTTTATTTTTCTTAATTTGCAGCGACAGAAGCACAGACTTTGTTCACAAGCAGTGAAAGCTGGCACCTAGCAGTTCAGTTCCATCTTGAGTGTGCCTATATACTTTTGTATTACTATGAGTATAAAAAAGCTAAACAGTGTTTCAGTATGGCTAAAGACATAACGAAACTGCAGATTAATCTCACAGGTAAGTTTTTGCTTGTACAGTTTTTGAGAATGGTTGGTTGGACCAAACTAACGATTTATTGGGAGTTTTTTACATAATTAAAAACAAACTGTACTTTGAATCTTGACTTTTAGCAGTCAGATTTACTTGTCTTCTAAGAATGATCGTTACTTGGAAAAGGGAAGAGAAATATGCTGTCTAGTTACAGTATCGACCCAAATATGGATGTCTGAGCAGCTGTGGTATTGCAATCTTTCCTTTTTGTGTTTCATATCAAATTCTAGGTCTGCTTGTCTCTTGTGCGATACCTGAACTAGCTGATGTCATGGTGAATAATTTGTTTGTTTGTAGATACTTCTGAAGAAGTCTGCATGATGATTTGATGCAGTCTTTGACTTTTTATGCCACTAGCCTAGATGTACTCTATGTAAATAGCATTTAAATGTCACTTCAAGGACTGCTGTTATCACAGGAAATAAGTAGGAAAGTCAAATTTCTGATTAACGATAGTATTGAGGATTCAGTCATTACGGAGACTTTAGGTTCTGAAAGGATAATTGTATTCTTTGGAGTCAGGCAGATCACTTTGCTGCACTTGGAACTTCATTTAAAATTGCACATATAGGTATGAGGCTGTTAGTCTAGCTGGTCCTGCTAGGTAATTAAAATGGCATAAAACACACACCTTTTCTGTTGAGAACTTTTGATTGTATCTGATCAAAAATGCAAAACCATTATGTAATTTTTTTCCTGTAGGCTTATTAGTGGAAGGCACTCAGGAGCTGAAACTTGCAGCTTCCTATTAACACCACTGTATGCCACAAGGCAGCACTTCTTTTATATTTAGACTGGAGCTGCAGCTACTTCTGCTTGTATCCTGAGTCAGTTCAGTATTCTAATTAAAAAATTCCAAACATACAAACCAAAAAAGCACACGCAGACACATGCAAATAAAAAAATAAACCCAAAATGAAAGAATTTTCCTAAAGTTTTCATGTTTGGGGTTTTTATTTTTATTAAAAACATCAATGTGTGTGATGATCCTCAAGCTATAAAAATTTAATTAACTAAAATCAGGGTGGAAGATGGCTATTCATGGATATTCCTCAACTTACAGCTATGTGCTGATTGTTTGGGGGGGGTTTTGGTGTTCCACTTTAAAAGAGATCTTCAGATTTTTAGATGAATAATTTCTTTAAATCTAACCTAGGAAAATACCCTCTTGTTTGGAAGGGGGGGGGCGGGGCAAGTTTGGATGCATTGGAATTATTTGTATTTTTTTATTATTTTACCAAGAGCTTATGCTAGTTCCAGAGAGAGTTTGTGGTGTTACAGACTCTTGGAAAAATGTTGTGAAACTCCTAAAAGTTCTGTGATTTATCTCCTTAAATCTTTTAGAATAGTTATGAAGGATGTCTAACCTGAAGGCAAATGAACTGAGCTGAACATGTGGGAATTGTTTACATTCTAGGCAAACTCATTTAACATGCATGTTTGGGCTAAATGGAAAGAAGTTACATCATCAGAAAAGACTGTAGTTTAATGTAAAAATTCAGTCTCTAGGAAAGACATTTTTAAGGCTTTTGGAAGGAATTTCCTTTTTAGGAAAGGACCTTTAAGAGGTTTTTATTCTTTAATGATTGCAGTCTGTACGAGTTGAGTATTTTATTATGGCACAGAAATGTTTACTGTTCTTAGAGAATTTAGAATTAGTATTTTCCAAAGTTATTCTAGAAATGTGTGAATAAATTATACTTACTTTGGCTTGTGTACTTTTTAAAGTCCCTTTAATCCAGGTCTGTGCTGTATTCATCATTTATTAAAAAGTAACTTTGTCCCTCACAGTAAGTCACAGCCATTGCTACCTCCACAAAGCAATTTCCAGTAAAAGAGAAGTATGTGGTCCTTCTTGCTTATAAATTTAATAAGATGAAGAAAGATAGTCCAAAATAAATTTAGGATCAACAGATCTGGAGGATTAATAATGCTGAGCTCTGAAATCTGCATGTTGTCTTGTTCTCATTTTCATGCCCAGTAATGCATTGCTGGGAATATTTAGTATGGAATAGAAAGTAAAATCTCTGAGTAATTTCCTCTGTTTTATGAAGATATATGGTGGTATAAAGCAAGCAATTTTTTTCCCCTAGGTTCAACACATGATGTATATTTTCCAAATAAAAAATATTGTTTTGTCCCTGTAATGACAATGAATTCTTTAATTAAAAAAAATGGAGTGGGGGGTGTATGCAGCTAAGCATAAACAAATCACAGTTTCTGGGTGTTGGCAAGTACATGAATTATTAGTCAGCATAACCTTGCCAAGTGTGTTTTATTTAGCTATTTAAGCAGTAAGACATAATAGGAAATAAATTACAGTATAATTATTTTCAAGTGTTATTAAAATTGAGAATTGAGCGCTATCACGTAAAATTAGTATAAATCATTATCCAGTATTTCTTTCTGTGTTTTCTCTGCAGTGTGCCTTGTGATTTTAAGGTGGTATTTTTAGAGTCTTTTCTTCATAAAGTTGTAACACAGGGCTTACCTATTAAATGGGTAATTGGCAGAAAAGGAGAAATCAGGTTTATTTCTGTCTTCCCTACTGCTGTGTTTCCAGCTTCAGGAAGATGAGGGGTGACTGCTATTTCAGTGCCTATGCTAGGTAATTCTTAGTGACAATAGCCTTGTCCTCAGGCTTTTGTCACATGAACAGTCAATCATCCTTACCTCAAGTATCAAGGAGATCGGCACGCACCGAGAGGTAAAACGCTCGTAAAGGCCAGTACGGCTGAAAACCTGTCTGCTGCACTCGGTGCTTCTCCAGAGCCCAGCCGGCACCGACACCAGCCCAACCGCGGGGCGGCACCGCAGCTCTGAGGAACAGGGACCATTCCGGTCCGGGCCGCGCGGCCACAGCAGCTCCCTGAGCCAGGGGCCCGCACCGAGGCGCCCTCCTGCCCCCCCGGGCCACACCGGCCGCCCGCGGACGCCACGGCCCCGATCAAGACCACCAAGCGCCCACCCTTCCCTCATCCCGGGGCGTCGCTCGGCCCCGGGCACCTACCCCAGGTCCTCCAGCGACTCCAGAACGTCGCTCTCCAGGAGCTCGACCTCCATCCTGCGGCGGGGCACGGGGGGCGAACCTGCGCGACAGCGGGACTCAGCTCCCCGGTACGGGCAGACCCGTCACCCTCCGCTCCGCTGCCCTCCCCAGCCCCATAGCCCTACAGCCCCCCACAGCCCCCCACAGCCCCCCGCCGCCCCCCGCCGCCCCTGTGCCGCGCCGCCAGCCCCGGCTCCACGTACGCTGCTCACACGCTGCTGCGCCGCCGACTGCCGGGTTGGCATGTCAGGGCGGGGAAGGGGAGGGAGAAGCAGGTCCCCGGCCTGACCCCTCACACGGAGGCTCCCGGGCCGCCCGGTCACCGTGCCTGATGGGAGAGACCCCGTTCCCGTGGCGGTGCCCGCCTAGCCGCCGAGTCAGGCAGCGTTGTTAAACGGAGACACGGGTGTAAGGACGGACGTCAGGTTGTTTCAGTGCGTCAGGTTGGTTCTATGCGACGCCCTTCTGTTCAGGCGCCACCGGAGACAGCCCCAGAGGAAAGACCCTCCTCCCTGCCGCGGAACCCACGCTGGAATGTGCCGTGTCGAGCGGAGGCGGACGGGGCGGCGGAAGGGTCAAACTGCTCCAGTGAGCGAGCGCTTCCCCAGCACGGAGGCCCCCGCTGCACCGCCGGGACCACAAGTCCCAGCATGCCATGCGCACGGCACGGCCCCTCGCGGCCGCCGTAGGGAAGCGGGGGCTCTTTCCAGATGTGGCAGATGTGGTGGGGAATAAAGCTAATAAATGAAAATCACATGTTTAGCTTTGGGGGTGATGCCGTTCGCTTCTTTCCGGTGCTCATTTGCCATGGGTAAAGAGGCATCATTAATAATGGAATATTAATTTAGGGGGTAATTTGGCTTGCTCTGTGCAGCTCTCTTAAGGCAGCACTGCTGCATTGCCTGGTACGCAGCAGCTGTGCCGAAAGCACATCGGTACTGAAAAGGGAGCATGGATCAGAGAGCAGAGTATGTTGTAATGGCACGGAAAGGCAGAGAAAGCCAGATATAACCGTAGTCTGTGCCCAGCAGTGAGCTGATGCTTCAGCAGAGGAGTCCTGGCTGCCTGTACTTCCCGGAATTGCTCTTGTCAGGCATTAAGAAAAGGTGAGGAGGGAATCTTGGAGCCTCAAGATAGGTAGGAGGGCAAAGAAACACTGCCTCGAAGGGCTGAAGAAGAAATTCTTCTCTAATAGACAGCTCAATCACTGGTTCTGGTAATTAAAGACAGGTCAATCTACACACTTAGGGGAAAATCACCTCCTGAACAGCAAAAATGTAACATGAAAGGGATAATGTGAGCATTCCTCTTTCTTTGTGCACTTGCTTCTAGTGGCATAGTGATTTGTAAAGGGTGGCTGTAAGCTGCTTCGTTTGTTAGAAAACCAAACAGATTAAGGCTCCTGGCAAGCTGCTGTGCGAAACTTGGCTGTAAGAATTTCCTGCTTTTCCTTTAGTCCATTCAGTTTGGGTTTATTCAGAGCACCTCAGGTGTTCTACCTGGGAGCCTTGCCTGCGTGGATAGTCTGAATTGGGGGTCTGAGGGTTTGAGTTTTTCCCTCCCAAATTCACCACTGCAGCAGAAGGCTTGTGACATTTAATTTAGTGTAATGGTTGCATTCAGCTTGCTTGCACAGCTGGAAGTGTACAAAGCAGAGCAGTATGCCACCGTCTGCCCCTGCTCCTCTGTTGCTGCTGCTTCTGGTCATGATAATGCTTAGCCCTTATTTCTGAACCTTCTGCTTTTCTTCTTGCCCACAGACAAGGACTAAATACAGGGTTTAAAAGCATTCGCAGCAACAAGCAGCACATGGAACAGTTCGTTTTCTCATAAGGAGGCTGTGTCCATTCGTGATTCTGCACATGTTCACAAGCAAGGATTTTGTGCTGATTTTATTGAAACATTTGCTGTTATCTCTTGCATTTACTGCACGTAAACTCTATATTGGCAGATTATTCAGATTAAGTACAGGCACAGGAGAAGGGTTGTATTCGTCTTGGTGCTCAGCTAACAACATCTGCCTTTTGCTTATTTCTCTCTTTGATTCAGCTGTGGCAATACTGCAGGGTAGGGACAAGACAGAAGGCATCCTCTCCAGTGTGTTTCACTCAGTTCCACAACTGCCTTATTTTCCTTTCTGTGCTGTGGGAATCAGTGGTTTCTTGAAAACCGTATGGATCCTGAGGTTGGAGAGATGAATAGTTGGAGGTGTGATGCTACACTGGAGCAGGCAGCTACACTTAACCCCTAAGGACAGGGAAGAGAGCTTTGCTTTGTTTTTCTGTGTCTTGTCAGTCGTGATTTATTGTTTCTCCCCTTAGCTACATAAGCTTTTTCACTACTCACATTTTGGAGGCATGGGAAGTGAGAATGGTGACTGGGCAGCACCCTCGCCCCTGTAGAAGAAATTCGCTTGAGTAATGCACGGTTAGTTTTTGTTTTGCATACAAGATCTTCTCAAACAAACTAATCTTGTCCCAAGAAATTTGCTGTTGTGCAATGAGACCCATGGCTTTGCAGAACAGTTACTTCTGGGAGTAGCAGCAACTCAGGCTGTCAGCTCACACCAGGGCTGTGACTGGAGTAGCTGATTTACATGGACTACCCAAGGCTCTGCAGAAGACTTGTCAAGCTGCAGAACTGAGCTCAGCTCTTCTCATGTTTGTTCTTCCCTTGGCTCCTTCCTTTCCCACCTTCACTCGCAGGGAGCTGTAGCTCTGGGATTCCACATGGTCCTCAGGCAGCTTCACTGCAGCATCCTGACTGGAGCTGCACATGACATCCTGGCTGGAGCATGCACAGCATTGAAAAAGCAATGTAATGCTGATTTCCTCTATGGTAAGAACAAAACCAGCCCAGGCTGCTGCTGTCCTCTGCATTGGACTCCTGTAAACTCCTTCCAGCCCCTTAGTTCTGGAGGGATGTGAATGTGTATAGTGGATCTTGGTCAGGTGCTCTCAGCCTCTGACATACAAGTTAAGGTAGTTGGCAGCCTTTGTGTGGCCTGCAGCTGTGCAGAGGCCAGAAATACTTAATTCTGAGAGGTGTGAAGTGCTCCATTGCTCTTATGTCAGTTGTCATTTAACAAAGACAACTGGGTTTCTATGTATTTGCCTTTTGATTGATTGGTTTTGGTGTCTGGGATGATGTGAGCTCTCACTGAAGACAAAGGACTTCCTCCTGAGCAAATTCTGCTGTTTTGAAATAGACAAACCTTGTCAAGACATAACAATAAGCTGCTGATGCTGGTGTTTTGAAATAGATAAACCTTGTATACAGACTCAACACACCGCTTATGCTAGCTGTTTAAATGCCAAAATGGGTACTTTAAAGACTGGTGACCCATGCATGATCTTGTGCATTGTCTGCAAGTATTTTAGGAAACCCTACCAGCCATGCCCTGTGCTCTGGTCAAGCCCTGGTCTTGGTTGGTCAGGGGGTGTACCACCAGATGTTTCCACACAAAAGAATATGCAAGTCACTCTAACTTGCTGATTTGGGTCTTTAAAAAGCTGGACCCTCTTGCAGCAGCTTTGGAGACCTCATCTACAGGCAAATGCACCGTGTAGAACTTCCCAATCGGGATAGGTTACCAAATCCTCACTGCAACAGGGGCTCGGCAGCAGCTGCAGATCCGGGTGGTGGTAATATATTTAGGCAATTGGTGACGTATCTTAATCACTGTTCTCTTTCTCATGTAGTAATGTTTAGGTGCATTACCTTGTTTATCTTGTTGTTGCTTAAACCTGGAGCATAGGAAGCTGATTATTTTACTGAACATATCATTTTATTTCTGCATTGCCTTAATATTAATGTTAATATGACCATTCTTTCCCTTGGTGACTGTGTCCTTTCTGGTGCCACCATCCATTAGTGAAACAGAAAGAGGCAGAAAAACGTTAAGTGTGCAGCTGCTCCATGACCTTCACATTTGGCTGTGCCGTGGTGCCTGGCAAATGCTCTTGGTGCAGACATCAGTGAGCTCATGAGAACCTGCATGGCCCCACAAGTGAACAATTAGAGACCTGGCATAAAGCTGTCTGTGTTTC
>JBCJKH010018620.1:0-13194 GCA_039877255.1 Loriculus beryllinus | reverse complement strand
TTTTTAAATCACCACCATTTATTGATTCCCTTGTAATTTAGGTTTGGGTTTTTTTCTGATAATAAGATTCAGTTCATCTTGTCACACTTGAATTGCCCATGATAATCCCTGCTTTCACAGGCCAACATCGGTCACAAAACAGAATTACTGGAATGCCGAGGAAGATTTTTTCCAAGTACTATTCAAACACCTGGACTAAGGATTTTTCCTTTTGAACATCATGCAGGAATTTAAAGCATCTAAGGGAGACAAAACTTATTACAGCAACATTCTATTTTTAGAATTCAAAAGCTTGAAGACACATCTTCCCACCAATTTCAGGCAGCTTTACACATGGCCCATGGGAGTGGTGCAAAGGGTCATTCTTCTGCCTCGACCACAGCAGCATTCCAAAAATACAGTTGCACATATGTGCAAGAGTACTCCCATCCACAGCATTTGTTTTGTTCACTCAAATGACTCAGCAATGTCCTGATGCATTCAAAATATCATGAGGGCACAGAAAGAGAAAAGCCTGGGCTGATGTTACCAGAGAACAGAGCCTCTGAGGATGGAACTGGCCATGAGAGCAGCTCAAACTAAACCTCTTGCCATTTCAGCAGTATCTAAGCAAAATCCTCCTACCCATCCAGTTCAGAAAAAGGAGAGGAAACTCATGACAGTGAGCTAGGAGGAGACTGAGGAAAGTATGTTTATAGACAATAAGCGTGTACAGCACTTACACTAAGAGCACTAATGGACCCCTGGAATAGGTACCAGGGCAGACAGAAGTAGAAGGGCCAGCTTGTCTCTGAACTACCCTTCCAGATGCATTAAATCTAATTGAATACATTAGTCACAACACTTTTGCCTGTATTTATTTCTGGTTCCACTTATGCAAAAAGCTATGTTCTCATGGCAGGAATCTCTGCCTCCCCACTTTTCCGCATTACTTGTCAAATCACACAGAGGCACAAATCATAGCAGAAGGTAATGGGCAGTGACGTCTATCAAATCTGGACAAGAGACAAACGGAACCTCTGTGACTTCCTATTTTCTTAGGATGGTCCATAGTATTGCCTTTTTAACAGAAGTCTTTGACATACACGTTTTCTCTCTTGAAACCCACATATTCCACCCACTTTCTCTCCTATTTGCTAAGTCTGCTTGGCCAGAGAGCACAGCTCTTCATGAAGCCCCTTACACTGTAGGCGGACAGCAGCAATCACAGAACATATTGCAGAGATTAAATGAAACTTGAGGAAAACAAATCTTTTCTCTCTGATCTTTTAAAAGAAGTAAGAATTCAGAAGGGAGGAAAATGGTGATATGAATGAGCACTTACTGCTTTTTGAGCATGTGTTCTACCATGTTTCCAGCTTAGAGCAATCCAGTCATTATACTTTTCACTTAAGCTGCAAGAGCTGTATATTGGCTGTACTTTGTCCCATGATTTTGGATACTGGTAACTTTTCTTTCAAAAGCCTGCAATCAGTGCTCTGTAGAGCCTTTCTCACATCAGTGGGAATAAATTTTTTTAGGGGGTATAATGAATTTCAGAAGTGAGAGACTTAGTCCTAACAGCCCACACTGCTGTCCATCTTAAGTACATTCCTGTGATTCCATGCAGAAAAGCAGTAGGGAAAGGCCAAGTTTTCCAACAATACCTTGTTTCTTCCATGTGGAAGCCCCTCTCGCCTGTTGAGGAAACATTGCTTTGTTCAGAAACAGTTTCTTCCACCTTCAGCTTCTCATGTCTTTGCTGTACCAATACTGTCTCTTCAAAAGTGAGAAGTGCCTCCCACTGAGTCACTTTTCCCATGATATTTTGCTCCCTTATAGACTGTCTGTTAAACTGTCAGCTGTCACAGAGGAGCAACTTTGTGAACAGTTGTAATAACAAAATCTCTCCAATGGCAGTGTTCCCTCCCTTTGCATACCAGTGGGGTTTATTTATGCTCATAAAAATTGGTGCAGCTTTCTTCTATATTTTCCACAGAAACTGGGAAGATACATGTCATCTAATCCAACAAAAAACAAAACAAAACAAAACAAACCTTCACAAATTGTTTCTTACCCCTTATGGTTTGACTGCCGTTATTTATACTGCTTTATACTCCTCATCAAGGTGGTCTAACCCTGTCTGTGCTATTGAGCTGGTGCCAGATACCTGTGCAAAAGACACACAGAGGCACATCACAGCACCTCCCCTCAACTGTGTGCTGCACTGATTAATGGGGATTGGTTCCCAAACATGCATAAGAGGCTTGAGAAGCATCTGACAGCTGTTAGATTTCACTAAGCCTTAGGTGATGACACTTCCCACGCACCTTCCTCACCAGTGTAAGACCAGAGCAGGGAAGTGAGGCTGGGTGGTCAGACCACATTGACAAGATAAACAGACGCCCTTGAAAACACCACAGTCCTATTGACGTCAAAAAGCAATGGATTGGGTCCCCTGTCAGACACAGAAAGCAGACATCTGCTTCACTGCAAATGCAAAGAGGAATTCATTAAATCAAGCATAGTCTTATTCCAAACCAAACACTATTAACATTTGAAGTGCTTAAAATTTTTAACTAATGTAAATTCTCTTCAAAGTCTCTTGATTTCCTGTGTTAAATAGTGATAAATGTTCAAATCATGGATTTTATGATTTCTTATTATTTTATTGTTTAATTTTGTTGAGGTTTCTTGATACTTTCCCTGTGCTGCTCCCCCCTCCCTGTTCTATGCATTTCTCTCCCCTGCTGTGTGCATCTGCTGTGTGTCTCTCTCACTTGCTCTCTCCCTGCTGTGTACATCCACTATTCCTCCCTACCACTCCTATATGCATGTTTGCCATCTATCTCTCTCCCCCTCCTGCTGTGTGTATTCACTGCCTCTCCCCCTCCCCCAGCACATGCATCCATCGTGCATCTTCCTCTGCTTCTGCTGTGCACATCAGTCTTTTCTCAGTAACTCCTACAGGCATTCAAGCACAACCTCCTCTGTCTGCCTGTCCTTCCTCTTCCCTTTTTCTCAGCTCCTCTTTGCGTATCTCTTATCCTTGCTTATCTTTATCCATTTCTTCCTTCTGTCTTTTTGATATTCTGATTCCTCCTCTCTCCTTATCTGCATCACCCTCCCTTTGGTTTCCCCTTTGTACCACTTCTCTCCAATTCTCTCTGATCTGCTCTTGCAAATTGATTCTACAAGTAAAACGTTCTGCTTGCTCTCCAGAGGTGTGCAAACCTTCATTGCAAACCATCTAGCACTGTGTCACATCTAATGGCAGACAGTTTAATTAGCAGAGGAATTCTTCCTTCCTACCAATAGACACACAGGATAGTCTCCCAAAATGCTTTCCCTATCCTTTTTTCCTCATTTTTCTGCACTACTGGTTTTATTTCCATGTAAAGCAAAGTAGTTAAGGTATCTCAGTGCAGAACTGTTAGGTTCATATTGGCAAAAGGAAAAGATTTGTTACAACACTGAGCCTAGCTATTGCAGTGAGGGTCACAACAAATTAAACATAATTAATTACTACAAAATAGCTGGGCAGATATGAAATATTGTGGATGCTTATTGGCCTTGTGAAGGAGCAGTCGGTAATGTGTAAAACAACACAAAACTCTAGAAACTTGGTTATCTCTGCTTCCCTTCTCCTTGCCAGGAGGAGCAGTGGTCATTACAAGTCAAGAGGAGCAGAATATTATAGGCATGAGTTCTGGCCATGCAAGCTTACTCCCAGGCAACCCTGGAGACCCTGACAGGTTAGATGTCCCTGAGGTGGCTGGGCCGAGATGGATGACTTTTGAGAGCATCTCCTAGGCTGATGAACATTTTCTGTTTGGTGACTACTTCAAGCTGCTGCTCATGACTGGTGTAGCAAGTCACCAGACAAACATTTTTGGCACAAGGAAGACTCCCATAGCTCCTGAATGCTCAGCTCTTTCAGCCCCCTGAAATATGACAAAGGCACTTCACAGAACAACTGTTCACGAAGTTGCTCCTCTGTGATGGAGCTGACAATTTAATAGACAGTCTATACAGGAACAAAATAGCATGGGAAAAGTGACTCAACGGGAAACACACCAAGAAGGTATTCTTCGTTATGTTATTCCACATATCTGCAATATGCTAAATCTAGAAGCACTAACCAAATGGTAACAGAGAATGGCTTTTGAAAAGGCATACATTCATGTTACAGGCATGCATAAATATCCCCCACACCTAAGTCTTACCAAGGTTTTTCAGATCAATTACCTCCAATAGATTGGAACTACAATGCTCCCACTTATCAGTTCTGACCCTAAAGTTGGCAAAATAGTTCCTAACTCCAAAATGTGCAGCCAGCTCTGTAGTTTTTTTGTCAAAGTCTTCTATTATTGTGGTACTTTACCAGATTGCAAGTACTTCCAGAGCCACTGACAAATTTTATTGAACCATATGTGAGTTGTGAAGATTGTCAGTAAAGTACTCCCCGATATTAAATTCAATTTACTTTTCTTCCATCACAGACAGCAACGCTAATCTTCCTGGTTTTAAAATGAGGCAGAACTTTATATTAAAATGCATAATCACACCTGCTTTACATTTTGTATTAAATAAGTCCATTCTGTTTTAAGAGTGCATGATCAATGTCATTTTAGTAGGAGGAAATTTTGGCAGTTGCACAGAAAAAAGGGATGAAGGATTTAGTGCTTCAAAAATTACCTGGGATTGAGAAACAGGCTCAGCTGCTGAATACCTCTGTGAAAGTGATCAACACGAAAATGGATAACATTGCCACTGACATCACACAGTTTGAGTGTTGACACTCCAAAGAGATAATAATAATGGTGCAAAAGATCAAAGTTCCTGTCGCAGGCTTTCTGCATTTTCAAGGAGAATATGGTACATCAATTTATACCTAGTTCAGTATTTAGAAACGTTCTTTTCCTTTCTTTATTCAAAGAACTTTAAGACTCATCTACATGACTGTGCTAATGAATAGATTCTACAAAGAATCACAAATTGGGCAGGTCCATACCTATGTATGAAAGCTTATAAAGTGAACTAGGATATTTCTAATGAAAAGAACTTTATAAACATGAACGAACAGTGGGAAAACATTAGGGAGATTTTTTTCCACATCAAAATACCTTTAATATTTTTGTTACCTTCCTAAAATTAAAAATGCCATTTGTATTTTAAAGAATAAGTCACCAACAATACCCCAACTAGACTAAAAGTAATTTTTTCTTGGCCATCTAGAAATAGGTCAAACCAGTTTGATTTTCCTGCCCCTTTTGCCAAACAAATGTTCTTTATTTGAGAATAAATTTCCATGCCTTGACAAAATAAGCTTCTCACAGGAGAGTGATCTAACAAAAATGACTGAGGCTCAGGATATGAATGTAGAACTGATTGCTTGACCTGCTCTGTAACACAGCTCATATCATGCATGTGCACCTGAGTAGCTATTATGATTTGCACCTCTTTTGTCTGAATGACTGCCATCCTATCTGTAATAACTTTACAAGTTAAATCACCATCTGTTTCACAGGCTTTCTAATGTTTATATCTCCCTTTTCTGTCTGTGCTAGTTTTGGCTAGGGTAGAGTTCAGAAAAGAACAAAACTGTTTTCCTGTATTGTATGAGAAGTATCCCTGTGCTCAGCTGGAGAGCTAAACTAATGTAATTTAACTATCTCTATCAAACCAAGACATGGGTTTTAGCATTCAGAGGAAACGAAATGAAAACCATGACCCTGTTGCCCCTATAGACGGCAAAATAGACCAAGAAACACATTACATATTTTCTTTCCTCCTTCCATCCTATCTGGTAAAGCTTCTTAAACAGTAATGTAACACGTGATAATGAGTGTACCTGAAACAGATCTCTGACACGTATCAACAGAAATGATACGCTATTTATAAGGATACCATGTAGGTCCTAGGAAGTAGCTTCCATACTGCTATGCAAGTCTTCATTATTAAAAAAAAAAAAAAAAAACAAACAAAAAAACAACAAAAAAAAAACCAAAACAAACCAACCAAACAAAACAAAACCAAGCAAACAAACAAACCAACCAACCAAACAAAAAAACCCTAGACAACAAAACCAAAAATAAAACCAAACCAACTCACACACCAACACACAGGAAGCCAAACCCCTACTTCCAAACCTAAACAAAAAACAAACCAAACAAAAAAAATCCAAAACTCAACAAAGCCACATTGACCTAACCTGGTCTACAAAACTCAGGGAAACAGAACATATGCCCTCCACCACCAGGGGAATCCATAATCTCATTCCTTACATTCTTACTACACAATTATAAAAGCAGACAGTGCTGGCGTCTGCTGTATGCAGCTCAGAGATGATACTGTGCAGGTCAGAGATTTACAAAGGTCTGGCAGGAAGGGGCTCAAAGGTAACCTTTGCAAAAGATAACCCAATATGGATTTGCAGAAGCATTCTGGCACAGTCAGAATTGCTATTCAGCTCCCAACATTCCAGATTAAAAAGTCAGAGTAGAGATCATAGTGACTATTTATAATATCTTTCACACTGGACAAGATTAAGGTTAATCAGTTTGTCTCTCCCTATGCCTCTCTTGAACACAGTCAGAATCTTCGGGGTTTTGTTAATGCTGAAAAAAAGTGTTACTCAATTAAAATGACAAATACGCATTAGAAACTGACCACTTACAAAAAGTTGCTTCTGCTATGCTTCTATATGCTGCTCTATTATTCAGTTTTACTGACAAAAAGAAAAATTACTTTCCACTAGTTGTTTGTCATAGTCTGCTCTCTTCCCTCCCCATGACAAGCAGTTCAGAGAGTTAGCAATACGGTGCCATCTATCAGGAAGCACAGAAGCAAAACAGTTGTGAAGTCATTTTTCTAATGCACGTACACTCTTAGTCTTCCCCTCCCTCTCTCCCACATACACACCTCTTCTGTCCACACCACGGTTTTACCCTCTTCAAACTGATAAAGAGCCCTCAGAGCATTCAGTTTACAAGTTAGAGATGTAGCCTTCATGGTCATTAGTGTAACACTGAATTATGAAGAAGAGCCAACAGCCCAGGAAACCCTTGCCTGATCCCAAACATCACACAGCAAAACCACAGAACAGCATGATAATGACAAGGAGTCATCCTGTGAGCACACAGGTTTCTTCCCTTGCCCCAAGGCAGGGTTACTTACATCAGCCCATTAGGCAGCCAAAGGCTATCTAACCTTTTATTAGAGGATGTCCGGCAGAAACATCTTCACACCCTCCCTTTGCACACGTAACGATCTAGCAATAGTAACCTCTAGACTGAGTCAATTTTACTGTGGCCATTAACCAAAAATGTTTCCAAGGAGCCAAGTAAGAGCTAAATCTTTCAAAAGAAGTCCCATTGGCAGCAGTTGCAGTTACTGGCACAGAATGGAGGGTACAAGATGGGTATTAGTTCAGAGCAAATTTTGACCAAAATGGTTGAAAAACGCAAACATATAGACAGTAACAACAACAACCACTCAGGGAAAAGGGAAAATAGCGTGCATAGCTCTGAAGTTTCTCTGTCCGTTGCTACAAGAAAATGGGAGTTGTTATGCTACTTTACAAAGTTGCAGACCATTCTCAGTGGAGAGTTCCTTGGGAATTTGAAACCAAAACAAAGCTCCCACACTGCTATTCCAGGATGAAAAGCAGGGCCCTGCAAGCTTTGAGATATTAACCTCTCTTTTTATTTTCTAATTCTTTTTCAATTGCAGCACTACTAGCAGGGAGGGTATCTTGGGCATACAGACTTTTATCAGCTCCAAATAAAAGAAGTTCCAAATATTCAAGAAACTGGATTCTGGCAGTTTTACACTGTCTTCTCATTGCAAAAGGAAAGAATTCATGTACAAAGACACTGTCTTCTCACTATTAAAGCAAGCAACAGCTGAAAAACTCTGCTGTGTGAAGCATCTCTACTCATCTTCCTTGTAATCACCTTCAAAAGTCACCAAAGATTTTGAAGTACAGGGCACTGAAACAAATGTTCAGTGTCTTTTAAAGTGTCCAGAAATTAATGAGCTGCCAGACTCATCAATTTCTAGAAACCAAGGTGACAGAACTATCAAAGACCCAGAGAAGTAACCACTGCGTTTTCTTGCCTGACCTTCTGTGATGATGTGCAAAGGAATGTAGGAGCCACAGGCCTTATTAGAGGGAAATAGTGCTTTGTTCTTGTAGCTTTCAAAACAAGGTAGAATGATCTTTTCCAATGCAGCTGAAGCAATTCTATCACCAGTGTCATTTTTTTTCTGATGTCTAAGCTGCCTTCTTCAGAACCAGTTCTCTCCCCAAACACAAAAAGAGCTGGCAGAAAGACAGAATGTGGGTAGCTGGGCTTTCATCCACAAACCCAGTAGCAATCCTTGTTAAAGGAAAAATATACACTAAAAACCAACAGTGTCATTACTGTTTATTTGCTGACAGACGAAAGCCTGGATAAGGGGGGCAGCTTAAGCACATGGTCCAGGTCTCTTGCAAGGATAAGAAGCCCACTGCTTGGAAGGAGACAATGTGTTTTGGAAAACCAGACTCCCTAAAACCTAGATTCTGCTTTTTTGGCACTCAAGTGTCCTGACTGACTATTCCAGCTCGTTTTCACAGTCCCATAGGACAGACTCTGTCAGAAATGCACTCTGCCCATCCACCCTCTCCCTCTCTTCAGTTTTGGCCTTTTACTCCTCTTTTGTTTGGTTATCCCTTTTTGATTATCCCTTCCACACACCTCCTTCCCCCCACCTCCCCCTTCCTTTCGTTTCTCCACATAAAAAGAGAGAGAGAGAGAGAGAGATGACAGGTGACCTGAGGAAAGGATCAATCTAGACACTGAGAGAAAAGAGGCCCAACCTGGTTGTCTGTAGATTACACAAATACAGTGATCTATATACAGGGTGATCTATAGGGGCTAAGTGCCCTGACTACCTGTCCTTCAACAAAAGAACAGTTCAACTGGGAAATACACATACGACATCCAAGCACAAATATGCATGAAATAATTCAAGTACAGGTTATCTGATAAAAAAAACTCACCAGTTTCACCCATTAAAAATAAAACAAAAAAAATCAAAACCAAAACGCCAAGCTCCTAAATGAAACTTCTACCTCATATGAAAATTTTAAGAAAATGTTGCTCAATTCTTACACCAGGCATGTCCAGCTACCATACCCAAATAATGTAATGCTTAATCTATGATCAGACTGCCTGGAGGTAGGCTTTTGCTTTAAGCCTAATTTAAGCTATTTTAAATTTCAAACAAGAAACAGACAGTCAGGGAATTAGTATTGACATATTTTGCTTCCCAAGATCAGTAAAATAAACAATCTCCAGAAGGAAATTAACAAAATAATATCTTTTATGGGAAAAACAAAACAAACAAAAAAAAAACCCAAAATAAAACAAAACCAAAACACAAACCAACAAACAAACAAAAAAACAACAACCCAGGTTTGTAAAACAGACACCTAAGATAAAGACAAGAATAGTTATGGTTAAGACTGCAACTTAAAAATGAGCTATAGCAAGGGAAATTAGAGCTACAATATCAGCTGTCTTTTTAATTGAAGTATTTTTCCTGCATTCTGTTCTCAATTGCTTGACATAACCTGTCAATTCACAGTGAGATAAAATGAAATGGTATCCATAAATGCTGAAACACTTCGCCATTTATTAATCAGTCTGGTTTTTGAACTGAGTTTCCTACTGCTGCATTATGAAATCTAAATTTGTTTTACATGGAGAAGCATGTATGAAGTCAGTAGCAAACACACTGCAATAGCAAGTCAACAGCAAAAACAGTTAGTGCATCTGTATATGGTACAAGCTGCAGTAGAAATTAAAGCAGCAGATGTACAGAGCAGCAACAGTAAAACAGCGCAAGGTGTTGAAAATCCTAAGAAACAAAGAATCTTACAGATGCACAAGATCTGTATTGAATTCCAATCAATCTGTGTTTAATTCCAATCTTCTTGTATGTATCTAGACATCTTAACCCTGTTATGAAAAGCACAACTTTTTAAATAATATTACACATACACTATGCCTATTCCTTTTCACCTCCACCTAGATTCATATAAGTACAGCACTCTCTATACTGACAATTATAGCTCATACTCATTTGCTACTTTTTTTGCATACTTATATTAATTTTGTATTTCATTCATTATAGGGTTCATTTTACTTTATTGACAAAGGGCCAAAATCTTTAAAGATGCAATTAAAGTGTCATGCTGAGTAAGATGACACTTCACTGTGCACATGCCCAGTTGCATGCTGTCCCCTACTCCTACAACTCCTGTTGTACCAACAACTATCTACTTTTCCCTTAGGTTTATGAGACATGCTATGGGGGGTCCCTTCCAGCTATTTCATAAGACAATCCTCTTTCTGTGTAGATTGCCTGGTAAAATGGGAGAAAGTGATCTGTTTTACATGCTTACTTAATTCGTTTCTTAAAGATCAGTCAACCAGTCACATTTTAAGGACACTAGGTGATTTTTGCTTTCCAAATCAACAGTTAAGCATGACTATAGACAATGCCAAAGCCAAGAAACATACTGGTTTCAGAGTTAGCCAGCAGCCCTTTACAAATCTCTTTCCCAAAATATCATGACTCCCAGATCCTGGCTCTGAACTGACCCTACTGTCAAAACACCTTTAACAGGAGTGCTGCAGTTTGCTTCTCCCAGACTGACACATAGTGCTTGTGAGGTATCCAGACGGCAACTTCAATAAAATTTCATTTCAGCAGGAAAGACTTCTCAAGTGTAACAAAGAAGGTATTACAATACCTACACTTAATCCTTTTTACCAGATTGCCCTACAATGCTCTGGGTCTATGACTTGGAGTAAGAAGTGACTGCATGAAATGTCCAGCAGATGCAAAAGCATTTAACACCTTAAGTAAAAGTAAAAGAGACAGTCCACCATTGCATTATTGAGGTAAACAGCCATACTCGTCCCTTAAAGAGAAAGAAATCCCTTTGCTAAGCAACCCCCTCATTTTGCAATGCCCTCACCCTAGTCAGGATCCTTATTATCCCCCTTCCCTCTACAATTGCATTTTTCCTCAAAAGCAAACACCTCCTGATGCCACCTTCCCTCTGGACGTAGGGAGACAACGGCTTTTTTGTCTGAGCCGTGGCAGATGGCACCCTCAGAGCTGAGATGCCCAAGAATCCTCCCCTCGTGGTTGCCATGGCTCATTAAAGCAGGCAATAGCAATGCCAGCGCTTGAGGAGTGTCTTTTTTTCTGCAGCAGCAGCAAAGGCATTTCAAAGGAACAGCCATTAATAGCAGATTTCTTGATTCACCCTGACTGGCTGTTAGGAGCCCTGAAGAACTGATACCACAACCATGGAGACAGATCCAGAGAGCATTACATGTCCCTACTCTCTAACAGTCTGTGGCTTTTCCAGAAATGTCAATGGTCACAACATCTGAGAAGCAGGAAAGAAATGTTGAACCTGGAAAAGTATAAAAAAGGGAAGGAGCTTTCCTTTACTCCCTCTACACCAGGTAATTGCCTAGGCATATAACACTGAGGTCATGTAGAAAATTACACTATCATACCATACATTATGAACATTACTTGATGCTTAAAAAAAAAACCATAACAAAACAGAATCTGTGTATATATCTTCTTATAAATACACCATTATTTACTCAACTTCGGAACTGTATGCAAACAGGTACATATACCTCAACTTACCAAAACAAGCACAATAAACTACCTAAGTATGTTTAAAACTGTATTCACCTCTGACTTCTTTACTTATGATTAACGTGCTAGTTTATATTGATTGATACTAGTTTTGCGATGGCAAGATTCAAAACTTTCAACTTTGGGGGAAAAAAAACACTCACCCTACACACCCCAAATAAAAACAAACCCTAAAACCTTCAGAGAGACTTTTTTCTTTTTATTCTCTAATAAATAGATAACTTTTCATTTTGTTCTGCCTGTAGGCTTGGATAGTCAATATTGATTCAAGGTTTTATGTATTTCATTGTATCACAGACAAACACAAGATCTTTTGCTCCTTTCTCTGCTCTTCCTGATACTAGATCTAACATATCACAAAATTCCAGACCTTAAACCCTTCAACACTGCATAGCTTTGCACTGCCTCTTAAGCAAGCCTTCGGTTATACATCTCTCCTTCTAGTCCTTAACTTCATAAAGACAATAAATCTAAATAATTCTATTGACTTGAGAGATAATTTAGGGATTCAATGCATTTTTGGATGAGGGCCTGAGGGGGACAGTGGGAGGAAGGGAAGGGGTACAAGGGAAGCTGGGAACCACAGTACTTACTACAGCAATACCGCATTATAAAGCACCACGAGCAGGAATTACAAAGCTCTAGGGACCCTTTTTGCACATGTACAAGGAACGTGCTTTAAATAAAAGAAAAGCTGAATGCCAAAATGCCTAGAGGGTCAGACAGGCTCTTTGTGAACTTCCAGACAGAACCAAGACACTGGAAAAACAGTCAAGTGCCACTGTGGATCTTGCTGTCAGTTATTAGGTAAAGAAATAACATGACCTGCACTGCAGAAAAGGCCTTGCTTCAAAATGGATATAGTAGTTTTGAGTATATATGGGTGTCCATAGACAAACCATCTCTCAGCTTGTTAACAGAGGGTTATGTGTCCTGGCAAGTCTGGAGAGACTGTATTGCACAGACCGTAAACATCTTTGTAGCAGTTTCAGCTAATAGGCCTTTCTGCTTCCTAATGGACCCAAATATATCTTTTGTGATACCAGCCTCTTGCTTTTAGATAGTAGAAGCTTGGCAAGTGACTTATCTTCAAAACATCAGCATAGGTTATTTGTATGTGCCCATTACAGGGCAGCAGTCAATACAGGCTTTCTCAAATCAGAACAGAACTGCAAAGAAGTTACATCAAACTACAGAAGTTCAATACCAAACTACAGAACAAATAGCTGGATCCAATAATCACCTGGATGGTCCAATTACCAATGGTCCAAAAGTGCAATTACCAAGGCTGTTACAGCATACTTAGCATCCTTCATACCTCCTTCACAAATGACAAAAGGAGTTAACATTATTCTAAGCAACATTATTTCACACTCTCTCTGTAAGCAAAAGGATAACAATCATAATAATAATAAAAAATTTCGGCCATAATTTAAAGAAAAAAAAGGGGGGGGGGGGAACAAAAACAACACACCA
>JBCJKH010018619.1:0-11887 GCA_039877255.1 Loriculus beryllinus | reverse complement strand
TTCAACTAAATTGACTTCTGAATTATTGCATGAGGCTTGTTCTCCTAATGGTTCCACTTTCTTTTTTTCCCTTTTTCTTTCTTTTTTTTTATAGGTTCTTTATTATTCATACAAATGTCAAAAGGAAAAAAATATCCAAACAAAAAAGCCCTACAAACAAAAAACAGTCCACACAGATTAAAAACTATCCACCAAAACCTTTTATTAGAGCATATTATTTTTATAATTCAAAAACTATCTGCAAAACTATCAGTGTTTGTCATCTAAACAGTTATGCTTGTTTTAATCTTCCCAGAGTAGTGAAGTAAAGCAATCTGCTGAAGCACATGTTTCTTTAGGAAGAAAATTTGCTATGCAGTAACAGATGGTTTTCTCTGACTCAGTAGATCAATCTTTCAGCACAGACAATAGGAACATCCTAGAGCATTATACTCCTGTTTCCTAGAGGGTTGTGTCCTGTGCTCAGAATTGTAGTTAAGTCAAAGTATGAGCTTTGTTGATTAGTTGTAGAAAGAGTAATGAAAGTGGCATTAATCCCTGAGCACCTACTCTAAAATCCCTTGGGATCTCCAGAGGGCCCCTACCTGTTTTCCACTCAGATATAGATATTGAAACTAACTGTTCAATCACCACTGTCTTAAACAGCCACCTAAGAGCTGGCTTGTGTGAGGCAAGGCATGAACAGATTTTTTTTTTTTTGTCTAAGTTTAACATGCAGTTTAGGATCTAATTCTAATGTAATATAAGCAAGCAGAAGGTAAATGTAGCTGCAGCAGTTAACAGCATAGCTCAGTTTTGCCTTTTGAAATTTACTTTTATTTAACTCTGTGGCATAGCTGATTTGGCTCTGGTGTTTGTGGAGGTGCCTCAGTTTGACAGCTTGCTGTGTGAGGCGGTGTCCAAGAACTTCAGAGATGCATCCCTAATTCATATTAGGTTGGGAGAAAAATTGTAGGAGGAAAACACTGCTCTATCAGAGTTGTCTACAAGGCATCTCATTGGCAAGTTATTTTCAAAAGATCAGGCTGGACCTGAAGGAATATCAAGCTCCCACAGTGCGTCCAGTCCCACTGGTTCTTCTGGAAACTATGGAAGGCATTCAACATTGGTGTGGGAAGGCCACTTTTAAATCAATCCTCATGGTTAAGACAATGGAATCAAATGAAGTTTTACCTACAGTTTGGTTGTACACCACGGAACAATGTAGAAGGTAAAAATTTATATCTGCATCTGTCAGTTTTGAAAAAATGAAGATGGCTGAGAGAAATAAAGCTCAGTTAGGCCTCATAGTCTTACAAGTTTTAGAAATGTAGCTAGAACGCTGAGAAAGTACGATGACCTTCATGGTCCCTAAACCTTTGCTTTTTAAGAAACTTTTCATCCACAAACCCAAAGAACACACTGCATAAAATCACCAGCTTCTATATTTCTAAGAATAGAATGCAACAGAACAGAACAATTACTTTGGTGCAGCTACTTGGCTGCTGCTGAGGACTTTTACCAAGGGAAATAAAATTCGGAATTAATTTAGACTTGAGTGGGGAGGGAGCATTGTTTTTGGAAACCAGAAAAGATCAGATTAAAGGAGCTCCAACAGGTTTGGCTGAGCAGTTTATCCAAAATCCTTTCTTACAAGTAGTAAAAGTACTCAGCATAAGTAAAATATAAACAACGTGGTAAATCCACGAACTATCTTTATATAGGAGATGTTTTTGTTGTGATATTTAAGTTTAGAGCTACAGTTTTTAATGAATTTCTTGCTACCGAATAAAATAAAATCCAGTGGAAATTGATTATTTTTTTTGTAATTACAGGATTACTGAACATGCAACAATGTAATTCACAGACTGAAGTCAGAGATTTTCTCTTGTAATTAAACTTTTTGACACTGTGTTAACAGAATATTTTATTCTCCTTGATATACTCCTTGATATACTCCTAGAACTCATAGCAGCCTTCCAGTATCTGAAGGGGACCTATAGGGGTGCTGGGGAGGGACTGTTCATTAGGGACTGTAGTGATATGACAAGGAGTCACAGGTTAAAACTTAAACAGGGGAAGTTTAGATTGGATATAAAGAAGAAATTCTTTACTGTGAGAGTGGTGAGGCACTGGAATGGGTTGCCCAGAGAAGTTGTGAACTCTCCATCCCTGGCGGTGCTCAAGGCCAGGTTGAACGAAGCCTTGCGTGGCATGGTTTAGTGTGAGGTCTCCCTGTTTATGGCAGGGGGGTTGGAACTAGATGATCTTAAGGTCCTTTCCAACCCTAACTATTCTATGATTCTATGATCTTTTACCATTTCTTACACCCAGCAAGGCCAGCTCTCCAATCTTATGTGTTCACATGGAAAGCTAAGGAATTAAGAGGGTCTGGATAAAGCAGGAGGTAGAAGTTTTAGGAGAAGGATTTTGTGATAACAGACCACAATTACAGATGACAGGGACTGCAGAGCTTTATTCCTAGCTCTTCCACTGAATAGTTGAATGACTTTGAATTTATCATTTTCCCGCTGTTTGTAATTCATTTAATATTCCACTGAAAGCTGAAGGAAGTAAATTTTAATTGGAAAATGCTAGCGCAGAGAAGTGCAGATGTTTCAGTTTTAGCAGGCTTTTGCTAGAGAATGTGCTTTGCTGCAGTATATGGTTGACAACTTGTGCATTATGGTCTCCCTTGACTTTGCTCAGTGCCTGAGGGTTATTGAGTCATAGAATAGTTTGGGTTGGAATGGACCTTAGAGATCATCGGCACTTGATCTTAATTATCATCCCGAAGCTCCCTGTGATGTATCAGGCAGCTTGAGAACCTTGGGAATTCCAGTTTTATGAAGAGGCTTTCAGAAATTCTGTGACATTCCATCAGGAAGAAGTTATATTCATGGAAGTCAAGGCACTATGGTTGTCTTGGCAGTCAGAGTAAATTTTTCTCTTAAATCAGAGGTTTCTAGTGTTCAGATAACTAGAGAAGATTCCCCCCCACCCCCTCACCCCAGCTCCTCCTCCCTCTTCCCCAAAATATGTAACTTCTGCTAACAGAAACTCAGTGTTTTGATCATCCCATTTTATCGTAGAATCATAGAATAATGAGGGTTGGAAAGGACTTTAAGACCATCTAGTTCCAGCCTCCCTGCCATAGGCACGGACACCTCACACTAAACCATTTTATGCTTTGACTTGAGGCATCTGTCTGGTTTAAGCACACTTTTTGTTTATATTTCTTCATTTGTTTTTAGTACTGTTTCCTGAAGAATGTCACATAAAGATCAGTTCTTTCAGAGTACATTTGAGTAATCCACTTTCTTCATCCTGTGAATTGTAGTCCTTTCAGGTCATCACTGGAGTCCTTCCCTTCCTTTAGCTGACATTGACATGCCTCGGGCTCACTACAGCATGTATTTTTTGTAAACTAATTTTTCTTTTTCTTTCAGAGTCATTGTAGGTTTCTGTGATATTCCTTCAACTAAAGCTTTTTTCTTTCATTGGAGGATTATTTCATGTTGTAAATAGATAACTGAAACCACATTTGACAGACCACAATTTGACAGGATATTCTGTATGTGGTATTAAAAAAATAAAATTGTTTGTTCAACATTTTTTTTCTTCTCTCTAATTTAGTGCATCCACACACTGATTTAGTAAACTGCATATGAAAGGAGGGATATGAGCACTGGCTGTACTTATATGGAGATCTTGGGCCCTGTCATGTTGATCTGAGTGTCCCCAGAACATGCTTATCCTGGAGTGGAGCAGAGCAGTGAGGTGGAGGTAACAAAACAGGGACCTGATCTCATGGCTGAATATACACTGTAGGTCATTTAGGTCTAGTGTCCAGTGCTTGTTTCTTAGTTATGGCATCCCAGCTGAGTTGTAACATCTGATTGTGAAGTTTCTATGGTCTTTCTGTTGTGAATGGTTGCAAGGCGACACAAGCCCAAACTGCAGCTGGGCTGTTAGGATATCTCTTGCAGTTCTCAGTCAGACTACAAATGCCAGTCTATGCTGAGAGGTGGTTCAAAAAGCTGCTTTTCATCATTTCTCAACTGTTCTTGACCTTCCAGCTGAGATGGGAGGTGTCATGGACCCATGGACACAGTAACAGGTCAAGTGTAAACATGATTGATGCAATAGCAGTTTGCCATGGAGAAGGCTGAGTTAAACTATACATTTGGGTAGACCTACAGAGAAATTTTCATGTTGTTTGGAGCTTGTTTTGTTTGTCTAGTAAAGTATTAATACTTTTCTTACAGGGATATTAGTGATTTTCTATTTGAAAAGTCTTGTAGTAGGATTACTGCTTTTTTGTACTTAGGAGTGTTAGTAATGACTGAATGCTGTGGTGATCCATACTTTATGTAGCAGCTTAAACTTGAGGTTGATTTATGCCACTTGCAAACTGTAGTGTGTGGGAAGTTTCTGCACAGAATGGGCTGTGTGTACTCTATGGAAAGACATGGATTCTTTGTGGCAAATGTGAGGCTAACTGCCCAGGCTGTTGTGTGCAGTGATTGAAGCAGTGGTAATTTATCACTCTGGGAAGAAAAAAAACATAACTCAGAATTGACTTAGTATAAAAATGTCAAACTTACTTTATAATCTTACTCTCATCAACATTACCTTGGCTATCCAGTATTAGACTGACCTCTCAATAATACATTCTGAGGGAGCAGTTGAGCTTGATTGATGATGTGTGGATTTTCAGTAGCAATTCGGACTGGTAGCTACATATAACTGGGCAAAAATTTGTTTAGTGATGAAAACAGTAATAAGAGGTGTATGCACAGTGTATATTCACACTTTTCTGTGGACTGCTGATGCTGAATTTATTACTTTCGAGTTTATCACAGTTCCAGTTCAGTTTATGATATTGATATCACAAATAGATTTGATTTACCATTTTATTATTTAGTATATTATTATTTAAGGTATCCGAATACACTCAGTTTTGTCTGGTTTTATTATTACTACCATAGATTTTGGGTTGAACAGGAAAATTAAGTTAGTAAATTTTCCTTTTCTCCCTGTCCCCATCAGTTGTCTCCACCTTTTCTGCCAGACTGTTCTCAGTATTCCCTTGATACAATTTTTTCCTACTTTTTACTACTTGTTATTTGGCATCATCATGGTATAGCAAAGCTAGTTGCTTTACATTTCTGCTGAATAGAAGGATAGCTTTCGGGTAGTCACATATATTTACAGAGAATGGTCGTGACATGACTTTGATTTTAAAAAGTAATTCTGCTCTGATATGCAATCCTGCAAAATACATTATTCACCATTAAATGTGTTCATTTTATGAAGTCATGATTGCATCTGCATACTTTAGTTCATTAAAAAAACAACAACCCAACATGCTCTCCCCCCAAAAAACCCAAACCTCCCCCCCAAAAAAAGCAACCAACAAACAAAACCCCAGCCTTACAAAGACAAGCAACAAAGTTTGTCCTACTAAGAATGAGGGAAAACTAATAGCAAGTAAGCTGGATTTTGTTGTTTTTTGTTATATCATTTATTGATATTATATACATACCTGCAAGTTATCCCTGTGCAAAATCTTTGTAGGCTCTTTGTTTGTAGAGAAAATGATAACATTATTAGACAGCTGTGGCAGAGCATCATATTTAGAGATGTGTTACCTTTTATTGCTAATGCTAATTAATAATGCAAGGAAGAAACTACCATTCTGCATAAGATCCTGAGATGAGCTGAAGGATCTTTGTGCTTAATTTCTAACCAACACTGTATTTTCCTTAAGAAATTATGGATCCTCAAGAGGCAGTAAACACAGAATCCCACCCCTGGTGCCATTGTTTTTAGAATTCATAAGTGAATTTCAAGACATGGTACCACAAACAAAGCTGCAAACCCGGTAGAGATCTTTGGTGATGTATATTCCCTGACCTGTTGTTTAAGCCCTGAAAGCTGATCTTTGGCAGGATTCTTAACTCCATGAGATCTTACACTGTGATTGTTCTTGTTTTTAAAAGCTACGATATTTATTTATTTATTTTACTTGAGGCTTTGAGCTAGGTGGCCTGGTGATTTCTATAAGCTGAACGGCTTCTAATATAAAGATCCTGATATTTGTGAGCTTGAAACATACAGCTTAAGGTTTTGAAGCAAGGTATACAGGCAGTTTGTTTAATCCTTTTGCTTTCTAAGCTGCTTTGTGGTTGGACCCCTGGTTTAGCTGACTCAGGGCTTCAAAACTTTCTGCTTCCTTTTGGTGAACAGGCTATCAGTGGATTGGGGTAAAGTTACTCATAGCTTTCTGTGTAACTAGAATGGACTTCCAAGTTTAGCTTGGATCAGTTGATTTTTGGCATCTCACAGACTGCTTTTCCTTTCTTTTCTTCTTTAACTTTCAAGCCAAGTTAGTTTTAGATCTTCTCCGCTCTGAACCTACTTGCTGCTTCTAAGGTTGTCAAATTAGTGCCTCTACTAAAGTGTCTCTGTAGTGCTTTTAAATTTGAGTGTTAGTCTGTAGCTATAAAAAAAAGCACTTTTGTGCTTATGCAAAAGATGGGCAGAATTAATACTTTCCTGATTGCTGTGAAAGGCTGGGTAAAAAGGTTCTATCAGTTGTATTCCTTGACATTTCCACCTCTTCTCTGGCCACAGGTAACAACATAATCACTGATCCTTTGGGCATTGGCTGAGATTACACAAAATGACTGGAGTGATCGAATGGTTTGCTGCTGCTGAGAGTGGTTTTTCATCCTAGGTCTGTCACCAGGAATTGTGTCCTTGCTGGCACTGGCTCATCTAGTCTTTGATGAATCATTCACTGTTAGACTATGGAAAGAAGCCTGGGTGAGGGGGGGAGCGGTGAATTACTTTCTCTTGACTTAAGAGCCTGGACCAGCTTACTTCAGAGGACTGGGCCAAGGAGAGATCCTAATTGCATTTCTGGGAGCTGAGGAGCACCAAGAAGGGACCAGCCCTGTCAGTGACTATGAGCTATTTGATCAGCATCAAAAGGAACCTGGTTATTCCTCAGCAGATGCTTAAGACAGCTGATATGTCAGTATGGGGCAGGGTGATGATAGCTATGTCTATCAGGTACTCTGGTTTGGCACAGCAGTTAGAGTCTTTGCTACCTGCCTGATTTCCTGATGGCAGATAACCAGACATACACCTGTGATTTGAGCACACAAAATTGGTATCTCCTCACACAGTGTGTGCTATGCCTGTATAGTGAGAATATATTTTTTTGGTGCAAATGTGCTGTCGCTGAGAGAAGCCAATAAAAACTTCCAGTGGTCTGAACTGTACTAGGCAGTTTTTAAGTGGTTTTCACCCCCCTTGGTAAAAATCCAGACTTCAGTAATGTAAGAGTAATTATCATTTGCCATCTCACTAAATGAACAGTGAAATACTTCTTCCTACTGGGGAAGAAATTAAATCAGCAGTTGAAATCTTTAAGCCAAAAAAATTTAAGATTGGAAATATTTTGCTTATTAATATTAGGTACCAATGCCATGAGCCAATCTAGAACTTGCCTTTGTTACTTTGTTTCTCAGAAATACAGATCAAAAGCACTTCCTTATTTTCAGATACTCCAGTGTTATAATCTAGGTTTAAGAATTTTATGTGGTTTTATCTTAACTGGCATCTTCTCTCCTTTTATCCCCCTCCTCTAATAGAGACCAAAGACCAGTTATTTTGTCATCTCTGTGTAATTTTGCCTCTAAGTGCTCTGGCAGTGTGACCTGCAGGCTGTCAACCAGATGACCATCACTTAAATCTTTAACTTCTTTTACCATAGGCTCAGTCTACTGTATTTTGACATACTGCTGGTATTTAACTGCTGGAATTGCCCCTGTTCATTCTGCGGATTGAAGCAGAGGTTTTTACTTTCCTGTCTGCAGCTCTACAGTTCTGTTGTCTGTTTAGCATATGCTAGCACCATATGTGAAAAAGGGAGGTGTTAGCTTTTCCCTTCTCTCTGTGCATAACCTGGGAAGCTGTGGGTGATGCCTTGAGGAGTACCGACTGCAATCCACATGCATCAGGAGCAGGCTGAAGTTCTGTGCTGCAGTCTCACAGCCGTATAAGTGGATAGTTGAGTCCTATCCTTCTGTCTTCTTCCTTGCTGAATGTTGTGTTTTAAAAATAATTCATATATGTAAGGGTGGGTTTTCTGCTTTGTCTTTTTTCCTTTTTTTTCAGTTCATTAAACTGTGTTTTGAACTACAGTCTTAATGTTAACTACACGGTGCTCACTTACTAATACAGAAGTGGCTGAAAAATCAATCTGTAATGATTCAAAATAAACATCCTTCGGAGTTCTTTTTTGTCTTGTGAAATATCATATATGGATATATGGCAATAAAGGATGTTTTTCTTTAACTGAGAAGGAAGTGCAGAAGAGGGGGTTGGAAGTGGGGGAAGGATTTTGGAGGGGGATGAAGCTGCTTCAGCTGGCACTGCTGAAAGAACTCTGTCCCCTGCTCCGAGAGTCACTGAAGTAGATCATCCATCCATTTGCTTAGCAGGTTGCTGGCTCTTAATGAATGAAGTTCACAAAGGTGTGAAAGGGCCATTATAGTGTCATCAGCAGTGAAAGGCTATCACTTACCTACTGGAGAAACCAAGGATTTGGCTTTTGAGCTGGATGTTGAAGTGTTGAAATTCTCCCCCCATCCCAGCCTGATGCTACTGCTGGAGGAGCCTGGGGCTTTTTGGTTTTCACTTTTGGTTGTTCTGTTGTCAAACAACTTCAGATAGATTTATTTGTTTGTTTGTTTGTTCGTTTGTTTTCTTAAATAGAGGGCCCTGTTTCTGAGGAGGCGTTTCTTCTGCTACTTAGAAGCAGGTGGAAAATGAAAAGTACGGTTTCTGCAGAAGAGACCAAAATCTAGCAGGTCCTCATAGGGCAGAAGAGAACGTTTAGGGTTTGGGGATGTCATTTGTATGCATGTGTGCTTATTTCTTCCCTTTGATTTTTGTACAGGCTTTGAGATGTAACCATATGCTACCTGTAAGAGTTTTTTTGCTATAGAGCTCACATAGCTTACCAAGGCATTGAAGTTAATGATTGATAAACTTTGTTTGTTATACAGCTCTTAATTCCAGGGCCTCCATAGATGCACTGTGGTGACTTTTTGTAAAGTTTCAGTTAACTTGTGTGATCTAATAAGCAGACAAGCTACCTCAAGTATTACTGTTTAAATGGTTTTGGTTTCCCTACACTACCAGGCTTAAGTGCAAATAAGGCTTGGAAAAGTATGTAGTAAAGCTTCTTTCAAATAGATCTCACAGATGATTTGACAAGAAAATATCTCTCTCTGCACCATGGAAACTCTTGACTTCCAACAGGGAAAATTCTAAACTAATTATAATTATCCGGAACTTTTTGGCTGTGCCATAAGAGAATGACAGTGTCACCTCACTGGTAGTTTTTTTTTTCAAGCTTATGGTGGGCTTTATAGACAAGAATATATTCTTACCATACAATGCGTATAATGTAAATATGCATGTGTATGTATCCAATTATCCCTTATAAATCCTGAAATTTGGAATAATGGAGAAATGCCTGGTTTATGTCTTGGCAAAAAAGGCATGTCTGTTCTGAAGGTAACTTAGATCCCAGTGAAAAGATTTTTATATTCTTACAATCCCCTACATTGATAAAAGTAGAAGAAAACCTTTAGAAATATTTTTGAGGGAGGGAGCCATGATAAAAAGAAGACAGTGTTGATAGAAAAGAGGATGTATGTCTTTCTATGAGAGCATAGGATTGGGAGAAGCTGTAAAACTCTAGGAAGAATAGTGAATCACAGCACAATGACTTTCTTTTATATATCTATTTTTTTAAGTGTTTTATATTTTTGAGTTTTGAGCAGGACCCAAACATGAAAGGACCTATCCCACAGTATAAATTCTAATAAATTCTTTAAATTATTAATGCTTCTGAAATTGTTGAAAGTTATGTTTGCTTAGATTCTAACATGTTACACGAACTTGTATGTTCTCTGCTTCTGCTGTTCAATCTGAAGCTGGGGTGGGAGCCAGGTAATTATATTAAACCAAAGCCATTGCTGATCTGTCTGTTAGGAGCTATCTAAAAGTCTTTAAAGTTTAATGTATATTGTGGATTGGATGCCTTGTAATTTCTTCCTTTATTGGGTCATTTTATATCTTTTATGTAGTTAGCATTCTTCAGTAATTTATTGCCTGGTTAATTCTATTTATTACAGGGCCAACAATGTACTGATGGCACTTAATGCATAGTAAAATTATAGTTTTTTTTCAGAATAGGTTGTTCTTCAATACAGGTGTGTTGGACTTCATAAAGATTTTGAAAATATGGTTTAATATGAGCCTTTGAACTATCAGGAGGGACTTTATGCACTTTTTCTATAATAGTATAAATTATTTATTAGTAAATTGTAATAAAACTGCAGTCTTTAGGCTATAAAAATAATATTTGTCATCTGCTGGTTCTGGATGCTCTTAACTGTTGGCTGTTTTCCATTAGTGTTCTTCAACTGGAAGAAAATGTTATATCTGTTAGTTAAAAATGTGAGCTACAACCAAAACTCAAAAGGAGGAAAAAAAAAAAAAAAATAGGAAAACAAAGCTTGGTCAACTGTCTTGCTGGATCCAGGATGATCCCTATGAGAATGTCCCTATGACTCAATTGTAAAAATATTTTGGGCACCTTTTCTGCCTGCCCTCCTTTTCCCCCATCACATGTGGGAGGATGTGATGTTCATGTATGGTTCCTATGGTGTATGATCATGGTTTAATTATCTCCCTTTCTCATCTCTATTTTTTCCCCTCTACTTTGTGGGGTTTTTAAGTAATTTATCGTTGTATCTTATGGTGGTGTGTTCTTCTCACTTTATTTATTATTTCATTAATCTTCTGATAAAGAATGAAAAATTTGTCAGTTTGAAAGAATAGAAAAAAAAAGTTCAATTTGGGGAGATACCCTGATGATCAAGGAGAGATGGGATCTGTGAACCGTGGAAGATAAGAGCTCAGAAAACAGAAATTCATAACCCTGCTGTATGTAGAATGAGTAAGGTATCGTTACACACATCTACTTTCCAATTATAAACTAAAAGTACATCTTAGCAAATCATTATTCTGTAAGTAAAGGACAATTAAAAGAGGAATAATCTATTTGGTGATAAAGAGTTGAAAATATTTCTAAAAGTAATGCTTTTTATGCATTATGAATGGGTTCAAGTGTCAGGTTTGTGATTGTAGTAGTGAACATCAACAGTGTATCATCATTCATATAGCTTTAGTTATTAAATGAATTTCTTGCAGTTTAAAACGTGTACCTCATGATTTGGATTTCTTTGCAAGCAACATGAAAAGCATCCTTTTGTAGATGTCAGTCTTCAACAAAGTGTTATTTACACCATGGATCAAATATGCAACATTAAAATGCATTATAGTCATATTACCAACTCTCATTATATGACAGAAGCGTGTCAGTGAAATTAACAGCAGCAAAAAAGACAAAGATTTTCTTACCTCTTAGTTGGAAGGTAGCAGCTGTTTGAGTAATTCCACAGAGGGGTAACAATGACCGACTTATAGGTTTTAAAGAAAAAATTATATCAAATCGTTTGAGGATGCCATATGTTCTGTGCTTTGAGGCAGGCTGCGTACAGTATCATAGCAATTAGACAGACTGGAGAGTCTGCTAAAATTTTATCCAGAATGCCAGCAGAGAAGATTTTCTTAAGGCTTTTTAATTGAGAACAGAAACATACCTGTGCTCCCATTGTTTATTACAAAATAGTCAGTTAAAGCGCAATTTCCCCCCTCCCCCCCAAACCATTTCCTGTATATAAGCTCTATATAAGTATATAAAGCTATATATAAATAAACTGGTTTGGTGGCTTGGTGTGTTGTTTTTGTGGGGGGG
>JBCJKH010018616.1:7011-21289 GCA_039877255.1 Loriculus beryllinus | reverse complement strand
CTCCCATTGCCATGGTCAGAGAAACCTTCCATTAGACTAGGTTGCTCAAAGCCCTGTCCAACCTGGCCTTGAACAATTCCAGGGACGGGTATTCACAGCTTCTCTGGGCAACCTGTGCCAGTGTCTCACCAACCCTTACAGTAAAGAATTTCTTCCTAATATCTAATCTAAATCTACCCTCTGTCATTTTAAAGCCATTTCGCCTTGTCCTGTCACTACATGATCTTACTGTCCATGTCACTGAGGAAGATATTAAACAGTACTGATCCCAATATGGACCCCAGAGGGACACCACTTGTCACCTGTGTCCATCCGGACATTGAGTCTTTGACCACTGTTCCCTGAATGCAACCAACTACAACATCCTTGGCCTCCAAAATTTTTTTCCTCAAATCCCCTTTCTATTCTTACAAGAAATAATTTGTTGTTTGTGTCTGTAGGTAATTAGGTAACCTCATATATACACTAAAAAGTAAAATAAATATTGGACTCTGCATATAAATGTATGGAATAACAGTCCTATCAATAATAATTTAAAAAAATCTATAAATAGAATTCACACCAGCAACAAGATCTCTAAGACTGCTGTAACTTTAAATGGTTCAAAGCACAAGACTTTAATTTATTCAACTCTATCAGGTGAAAAAAGTAGGGTTTGTTATGTCAACAGTGTAGATTTACTGGGAAAGTAACCCAATCATTACAGGAAAAGCAGAGAAGAGGTCATGGAGTACAGCTGTAGATTGTTTCTGCCTAAATTTATCAAGATTATTCTGAAAACTGATGTGTCCTTCAGAATCACTCTCTTCCTGAAAGCACCATGTATGTCTTTATGCACACACGCATAGGCATAGAAAAGGCAAAATAGTTCATTAGCAGGCAAGATTTCTATAATTTTGAGTCTATTTTTTAAGGTCATTGGCTTTGGGAGAAAACATAGCAGTACTTTTGTGGGATTTTTTTTTTATGTGTTACAAAGTGAGTGGATGAAGGAGGAGAGAAAGTTGGGCTCTAGCTGTGTGAACCATAGGAGAGGCCAGAGAAGAGAGACAGAAATGTCAGAGGGACCTTGTGGACTTGAACTCATTACTCTTATTGCTAATTTGCATGCACCTTGTGGGTTACATCAAGAAGATGAGGTTGGCATTTGTTTGTTTTTATCAGCAGGGTGGACTTATGGCCTTCACTAAAATGGAGAAGTATAATCTGTATGGTGTAAAGCGAAAGCCACCAAACCTCCTGCCAAGAAGCAGACAAGGAAAAATGATTTCTGGGCCCTTCTTTTTGGGACATTTGCCAGGTGAAACACTTTAGGATTTTGCCACCATTTACATAAATATGTCTCCTTTTCATAATCATAGAGGTCTTGTAGGGTTTTTTTTCCTCTATACTTTAGTATTTCTCTGCTGGTTGGGGAAATAAATTGCCATTGCTTTACATACTTTGGTTGTCCAGCTTTAGGATCTGTCTTTTAAGAGAGCATGCTAATAATCTTTGTGTTTTCTCACCAGTATTGTATTGCATAATTGCAGCCAAATTTTACGGTTGCAGAAAGCATTAGCTGGCCAAGCCAAGAGGCACTTCTGACTTCGATATAATATGAAATTTTATATTGCATCCCTGGAATTTTGCATCATTAGTGTAATTATTTGGCACATTTTATTTTTCTCACTGACTGCAGAAAGGCACTCTGCCTGGCCCCAGGAACAGTAGTGTCTGGTATAAACAGATCCAGGGAGTCTAGTCAGTCAACAACATGTTCATACATGATGTAGTATCATTAACTGCATTTCATAAATCCTAGCTGTGCAGACTTCCAGTCCAAACTCCTCCTTGTTTTTTGCTGGTCTTTTCATTTATTTTTTTTTTCATAGGTTCACAAAGTATTTCTCTTCTAAAACTTGGTAAATTATTTATAGAAGAATACAGAGGGCACAACATTTAATGTATCAAACAAGGACAGATTCCCTGCTAAGAGCAACTTTGAATATCATGGCTCAGTCATGCTGTGTAGGCACAACTGTGATTATCATGCTTTGGCAAGATAGGATTGCTCTGGAACTTCAAGGCACAGAAAAGGACTACACCCTACTTTACCTTTCTTCTGGAAAATCCAGACTATTGCGTTACTGCAGCTGACCTGCTCTTTGTAAGATAAGGAAATCAGTTTATTCTCTCCCTCTTCCTATCCCACACAAATCCTTCACTAATCCCTTTGCAACAGTTTTCCCTATCGTAGAAATCATGATAGAAACCACAAGGTGAAATTTCTAAACTGGCAGCCAAAAAATATGGGGACCAGGTGGAGAGCAGTCATCACCCAACCTAGGGACATATGAAAGACACAGCTTTTTTTCCTGTTCCACTCCTAGGAAAATACAGTGGGCTGAAAGTAAAGAAAAACCCACTACACCATCATAAATGCAACAACACCATCTACCTTTCTTTAGAACAATACAATGGTGGATACTCACAATTCACCTTGCATACCATTTAGAAGAGCTAGTTGCAGACAGACTCGTCAGTAATATCATAACAAGAATGAAGAACTAGCAAAGGTGAGACTGAGGAGAGATGACTGGTAGAGAGCAAAGTCTACCCTCAATCTAGCTGACAGGTGTAAAGCTCTGGCTTGGAAGTAAGCTTGGATTCTGAACTAATATATAGAAAAATCATAGTAAGAAGAAGAGAGTTCCATGCTTAGCAGTAATAAATCTTTAATAATGGGATGATTGCAAGCTAGGCCTCAGTGTGGACTAGTCTGGAAAGATGTTCGAGCAAAAATGTCAATTACACATATACGTATGTAGAAAAAAACTCAGTTTCTACAGAAAATGTATTAGCTTTTCTTTTCAGTAGATCATGATGTAAATACCATACTGTAATTAATCCTCTCTAAAGAATATGTTCAGCTAATGCCCAACATGGCACTAAGAGAATCTAATTTATTGTTGTTGCTATTTCTATTGCAGTTGTTCCACTGGGAGTAAAAAAACATGCAATTTAAACTCTTTTTCTGCTTTCCTGTTGTTTAAGCTTAGTTCAAGTCATAGCTCCAGAGAAACCATCTGGGATTTACGACATAGAGAGTTATCAGTCTCTCTGCATGAGAAACTGAGGATCTGGTGCAAATAGCAGTTTGTCTCTACATCTGGAGAGCTCTATCATCAGAAATGGAACTAAAGCATGAATTCTGAGCATTAACTTTTTATCTGCTTGTTATTACAAGGTATCTCACATGAGGCAAAGGGCGATTCTACAGAACACTGGAGAGCTGCGTACAAGTGAGAGGTTTTAAAGCCTTACTTTTATTTTAGTGGTTAAATTGTTAAATTTAAACACCTTTCTTACATCAACCCAAATTTTAATTTTAGTATTCTTTTTAAAAAAATAATAAAAAAGGTATTTCACTTCATTTGGACTGTGGGGTGGCAATCTCATTGGTCTAAAATGTTCAGTGATTTTGTGAGAAACTATAAAATAGTTGGCATTCTGAACTTTTTTCATAATTTTCATAATTTCCTAATTCAGCCTCAATTAAAAAAAAACAAACAAAACAAAACAAAACAACTTGTGTCCTCACTTTTTTTTTTTGACTCATTATACAGCCTCTGAAAACTCATTTTTACCCTGTACACCCTATACAAAATTTAATGATAATTTAGCCAATGAGTATGTATTTTTTAAAATACAGGTGGAATTGAACATACCATATCAGAGAACCCTTCTTCATAGACTACTAGCTTAGCAATTATTTTCAAAGTGCTTAAGTTTAGACAAAAATGATCTCACAGGGTTTTTTGCCTCCTGCTCTGTTGGGAATTTCTTCAGTGATAAAGCAACATGAATAAATATCAAACATTAGAACTAAAAACTGTTGGCACACAGGAGCCTTATAAACATTAAAATAAGGATTAGTTGGGCTCTGAATCACTGGCTCCGCTGATATAGTTTAGGAAAAGTAAATTGTCTTTCAAAATGCCAAATAGTGGAGGCACATTTTATACAACAGCAGTTTTTCATATGGGGCTTGTAAAGGTTACTATTGACTATATCCATACTTAGAACACCTTCTCAATGATGGCATCTAATTTGTGTTTCAGACAAGGCTGAAGCTCAGGGAGTACCTGCAAAGCAGTCCAATTGCTTTCTTCTTTGTCTGCTGAAAGAAGTATTATCATGCAACCCTATCCAGCAGGCATAGACATTTCTAAACACCTTCCATCATTAACTTATGATATAAACCAAACATACACAATGAAAGATTGCACTTTCATTAGTGCTTCGCTGACAATAATTGTATAAGGCTCAGGCTGCAAGAAGTAGAATGAAAGCCAGTTTTGTAATAGTATCAAGAAGAGAAATATAAACTTTATTCTTTGGTTGCTTGGGAATAAAAATGTCTAAGCATAGTTAAGCGTGTGGCGCCAAGCTTACTAATGTGAGTAATTTCCTCAATTTGTTATTTCTGTGATGTATTAAGCACCTGAAAAAATACTTCCTGTTCTTTGCCAGCATTCTCTCTCTCTGTCTCTCTCTCTCTTTCTCTCTATATATATACGTAAATCACACATGAAGAAACAAAATAATCATCTCTTTTTCATAGGTGTCCTTTTTTTTTTTTTTACCAGTGCATGAAGAAATGCATTCTGTGATTCACCTGTTTTGGCAAATTTCTATAATCACTAATTCCCTATAATAAAGGTCCTTGAAAATTCTCACTTGTACTAATACTGGAGAATTTATAGTAGTTCTGTTGTTCGTACCTCTAACTTTATCTCAGTAGGAGAGACATAGTCTCTGAAGTAAGCTTCGGAATACTAAGAACTTTATAGCTTCAAGTCAACCCTACCAAATACAAAATGTTTTGTTACTATCAGTGTAAGTTCCAGGCAGCAACATTCTGCAGTGCTTTCATTTTCCAAGTGGTCTACGGTAGAATCATTACAATAGACTAGTCCTGGAGAGATTAATGAGTTCCTGATAGTACGGCAGGGATGAAAATCAAATGCCAGGTTGTGCTGATAAAAATAAAAAAAAGTCAAAGTACTTCACTCAAAGTTTCTGTCAAAACAGTCTGGAAAAATAAAAATGGCGCAAACCAAAATGATCTCAAAATTCCAACCCAAAATTGATATTTGTCTGTGCTTCCTCAAAGAGAAGAGATAATCAAACCTTCCTTCTAGCTCCCAGCTACTAGTCCTTCCAACCCAGACACACACTTGCCGTTCAAGAAACCCAGAGCTCTTCATCAAAACTACTCCAGCGGAGCCTAGCGTTCTTACGTGTCCCCAGCGCAACAGCCTGACCTCACATAGGAACAGGACAGCTGAGAAAAAAGTGGGCATCTCTAGCACCCATTTTATATTTATTTGACCTCCCTGAGGCTTTGTTAATGCAGCTTTCTTTATGAGTAAGAAAATAACTACCACTACACCATCATGATGCCATTAATACATAGTGATAACTACATGTTAGATTAAACTCCCAGATATTTCTTCTGTCTGCCATGTCTTCTGCTAGAAGGTGACACATTCACATGTGTGATTTAGATTTATGGCATCAACTTTTGAGCAATACCACTTTTCCCTCAAGTGTGACTGAACTATAGTGATTTATTTTAATATATTAATCTGAAATAAAAAGAAAACAAACCAAAACAAAACAGAAAAACAGTGAGTGCTTTGAAGATATCAGGTATCTGGCTTGCTCGTATAGCAAGGAGAAAAGAGAATGCAGTCAAATATACAACTGTATAAACATTTGACATGTTAACTATTATAAAACCTACAGCTGTAGATTCTTCTCTGTCCTTCACTCTAGCAAACAACTTTCGAGCAGGCACCTTTTCAGAGAATGCTTTTGAAAAAAATATAAAGGGGAAGATAGTAAAAGCCAGAGGACTTCTTTGCATGTTTGGGGAGGTTATTTTGTCACAATTCATAAGCTGTGCATAACCAGAACCCCTGATTTGCCACAATATATGTGAAGGATATGACTGGAAAAGAAGATAAGAGACAACTATAGGAAAAATTGCCAATGGAAGGAGTAATTGATGCAACAGAAAAGTAGGAAGGGACACCACTGGAGGAAGAAACTTAAAGACAAGAGAACTAAGAAGAACTGGCTGCCAAACAAATAGGAAGGTTTGGAAAAATGGGTAAGTCAACCTATGGTGAAGTTGCAGTAAATTCAAAGAGTGCTTTGAGCTGAGCAATCTCTTTGCGTTTAGCCTGAAATTTTTCCTGTTAGAGTCAGGTCAGTGAATATGCTTTATCTTGGGAATACATTAAGAGAAAGAGTAGAGGGCTTTCTGCCTGCCAAAGAGAGTCTAAACTATTTATACTTGACAAGAGGGAGGGAGGAAGAAAGTCTTACGGAGCAAGGCATTTTGCAGGGATTTAAATGACCCCATATGTGATATGCAGCTCTGCCACTGATCTATTGCATGACCTTAGGCAAGTCACTTCACCTTTATGCCTCAGTTAACCTGTTATACTGACATAATAACAGTGCGTCTTACTGGGCTTCAAGATGATAAAACATTTCTTTCCTAGACTTAATCCCCTCTGTGATGTAAAAAAAAAAAAAAAAAACCAGCAAAAAAACAACCTACCAGTGATTAATGCAATCTGTTGTTCAAACTGAGTAAATGTACCTATATGTTTGAAAAAAAACATTTCAAACTTTAATGGTCTGCTTTTTCATTTGTAATCTGAACTCATATTTGATGTGGGCAGGTTTGATTAAAAGAATCATGGGTGTTTCGTAATATGAGCCAAGGAGTGGATGTGCGAGGATCTCAATGATAAAAAAAAATCATATAACAAATCCGAGTCCCTTTGCATTCCCTCCAGCATGCCTCTGGCTGTAGAAGCCAGAATATAGCCCTAAATTAATAATTAGCACTTTCAGTTTAAGCTCTCCAGAAAATGTCATAAGGACAGACAGAAGTAGTAGAAAATGTTAGTGGGCAGTGTAGAAAGATAAGTGCCAAGAGGTTTATACCCAGACCTCTTGACAAGCAAGAACAGAATATCAGGATTTAAATAACCCACTGGCAAGACCTTTCACATCAATTTGACTGTGGTGGGAGGAGAAACTCTACAGGGATGGCCTGTGTGTGTGTCGGTAATAAGAAGGAGGTAGCCACATTAGCACGCGTGTAAGTACAGAAAGGGCTAAAACCCCTGCATTTACAAGTGGCTGAAGTCACATACATCAGGTTATACTTCCCCTTAACTGTGTATGAATTTTGAATTTAGTGGAAGAAAGGAGGGTCCCCAAATTTCCTTATCAACAGGAAGAAGAGATACAATTCAGCAATATAATTTTCACAAAAGCTATATTAAAGGCTGCATGTAAAAATCTAGTCATATAGTACAATGGGGTGACATATTTCCTTTGAGATGATATTGCCAATATTCACCATATTTTTAGAGATGAGTCTAGAAACCGATTATGGACAAATTTTTGGTGAAGATGTACACCACTGTACAATTTTATACACATAATTAGTCCCAAGCATGATATTTTTAAGTGCAATTACTCAAATATTGCTACTTTCTCTACAGGTATAAAAATAAATTAAATTTAAAACACCATCCACAAATAAAAAAAAAAAAAAAGAATAGTTCTGAACAACATGTCTTCCAAGTATCTTGTAAATTATCCTAAATAATTAGGCACTAATTTTTGCAGAATTGGTATTTTTTCCCTAGTGTTTTAACATGCCACTGAGACAGCTGGAGAATATTTGATTTATTATTGAAAACATCTATTAAAGTGAAAAAAGCACCTTTTAAAATTTATTGTGAATAACATTATTAAAATGCAACATCTGTTTTACTGCTTGATTTCTTAAGGCCTAGATGATGTGAGAAATTTCTTGAGATGAGTTTGTGACCTAAGTTTTTTGAACATTACATCAGAATAAGGAGTTGACAGGGAAACTGTAAATCTGGACATGAAAAATCTATACTAGAATAAAAAATGTATTCCGCCCATAACTGAAAAAGGATGAAATATGAGTGTCCAGAATAGCATAGAATTATATATCCTCATTTTAATCACTACTATATGTATGCATGTGTCTGTGTCTGTCTGTGTAGATAAATAAATAAATGTAGATATACCACATTTTTAAATACAATGTTTCAATCTGATAAAACATACCTTTGTGTTCTACAAAACCAAAATTGAGACTTTTTGGAAAACCTGCTTTTTCCATATATCAAAGAACCTATCACAAGTGGTGGTAGTCATATTAGAGGAGCCTGTCTGAAAAGGGTCAGAGCTTTAGGTAGGTTTTGATTGTTCAAACACTCTCCTGGATCAGCAGAGGTTTGCAGCCAGGTGTACAGATATATAGCAACACTTCTATTCAATGTAGGCGTTCTTACAGGGTAGGATAAAAGTCCTAATGGGGTGCAGCCCTAAGCTGACTACTGAAGCACTCAGGCCAAATTAAGCAAAGCAGACCTGCTTTCTTGGCTGCTGATTGCACCAGCTTCTAGGCTTTGGGCTAAACCAAATTTCTATTCACACACATGCAGGCATGCATGTGCAAATGAGCAAATCATCTGCGTATCTCTGGAAGCCAACTGTGGGAGGTGTAGTATTGCAGAGCAGTGTCATCCATTAGGTAACGCCTTCCTTGTCAGGAAGCCTGCCAAGAGATGCACTGGAGAAACGTTGTAGTTTCCAAATCCTGATGAGGCTGAAACATGAGGAAGGAGTGAAAGCTGACTGAGGATATTAAGATTTGTGTTTATATGTTGTCCTTAGTAGTAATACAGGCATATTCAGTGATTTGCTGGCAGTAACAGAGGCACCTAAAGGGTTAGACAGCTGAGCTGGGATTTTGAGGATCAGAGTGGTGCCAAAATGGGGATTTAGCTATTGGTTCTCATTTAGGTACTAAAATAACTTCAGTTAGCTGGCAAATTTGAAACTGCTTCTCAGGAAAAAAATCTGGCTTTAATTGTGGCTGCTGAGCGGTTTCAAAAATCTGGTCCTGTACAAATACACAGTAAATGTAAGCAAATACTGATCTCTTGCTGAGTTCTCAGATCTACTGCAAACAATCTGAGCCTTCATAAAAATACACAGCTTTTCACTTATCCTATATTTTGTCTCACATTAGGTCACTAGCCAAAAAGCTTCTTGCCAGCAGGCAGTTTAACAGGGAGAAGGAAACAGGCTTATTAGTTAAATTTATTTATGATGACAACAGGAAAATTGTGAAAACCCCAAGTTGTAAGTGGTAATTTATTTCTGATAAGTAGTAAATCAGCAGGATTTCACTGCCCACATGGGAACCTGTAGTTAAATAATTAATGATAAATAATGAGCTCCATAAATGTTCACAGTGTTTTTGAGCAACTATTTATACATGAGCTCATTCTACAAACTCTCCTGCTGCTATAATCATGATAACCTGGTGTCCTTACTGCATTACAAAAGCATAAGATGATAACACCAACCATTTCTGTGGCTAAGTTTATATTATTCACTGCCAGGTTAAACTAATTATTCACTGTCTCCAAGGCAATGCTGGGTTAACACTTCAAACTCATGCATCTTTTGTCATGATAAACTTATCTCACACTGTAATGTCATGCATTCCACTAATGTGGCCTTTGTCTGAAAAAAATGATGAAGAATTATTAAAAGAAGTGAGCAATGGGAAAAGGCTGTAAACCTTTATGTTCTGGGTCATAAACCAGTCAAAATACTGATACTTGTAATAACAAAAAAAATATAAAAATACAGTAAAACAAAATATTTTCCCATGTGTCAAAAAGTCTGAACACTTTGCGATATGCATCCTTTTTCATCAGCACTGTTCAGTCCTGGACACCAGAAGAGTCCAAAGTCAGCTCTAACATGGCAATTTTCACATTCCTACACCTGAGAAACCCTGAGTATCTCCATTAAAAAAAAAAAAAAATGCCAGAGAATGCCTTCAGTCTTCATTGATCCATGTTCACAGAATAGTTTAGGTTGGAAGGCACCTTCAAAGGTCACCTAGTCCAACCCTCTCTACAATGGACGGGTTGATCTTCAACTAGATCAGGTTGCCCAGAACCACATCCAGGCTGGCCTTCAGTGTCTTCAGGGATGGTGCATCCACCACGTCTCTGGGCAACCTGTGCCAGTGCTTCACCACCCTCATTGTAAAATATTTCTTTCTCACATCCAGCCTGAAGACTTCTTCTAGTTTAAAACCATCACTCCTCACCCTATCACAACAGGGAAGGATGTGGGTATGGAGAAAACAGAGAACAGTAATTTATTCACAAAGTCAGATTTTATAATGGTAAAGAGGGAAAAGAATACATTGAACAATTCCTAAACAAAAATTGAGAAGCTAAAACTCAAAAAACAACACTCCAGACCACATCTGATGCATTGGGCTCTGCCTGAGCAGAGAACAGCAGGAGTGTGTGATGTGAAGCCTGCGCAGGGACACCCACAGGCCCTGGGCAGGAGACAATGAGTAGCCATGCAGAGCCACCAGCTTCTCACAGCCTGCACCAAGCATCACCCCAGCATCCCACCCTTTGGCCTCCCTGGGCTCCTCAGCACTCCTGCTCCTCAAGCACCTGCTCCTCAGCCTCCCTGTGCTCAGATTCCTGCTGGAACTGCCCACAGGTCATAACCTTGCCAGCGGCCACAGCTCTTTCTCCACAAATACCCTCTGAGACAACCATCTTCATAGCACACTTGTCCAATCCAGCATCCTCTCTTTGGGTCCTGGGTAAAGTTTAATGCTGTACTTGCCTAAATCTGTAGGCTTTCCTGTCCTCATTTTCTGTCCCAGGTAACCAGATTGTCAATATCACAGCCTCAAGTCATAGTACCTCTGAGCAGAGAGAAAGCATGACGTCTTTTCTTGCTCTGTATTCCTGGGACGTAAACATCCTTCGAGACCTCCTTACATTGTTAGAAGGGTGACAGAGGCACTCTGGGCATGTGTTTTCACTGTGGTAAGAGAGATTGAATGTTAAGCTGTTTTGTTTCTTGAGGCTTGTTTGTTTTAATAGCAATTTTTTTTTTATTTTTTTTTTTTTTTAGGTCTCATTGAATTTCATCCACCAAGGAAAAAAGGGCTTGAACCCAAAATTAACTCAAAACAAGGAGTCTCCTTCCATGCATTTATGACTTCATAAGTATGGTATTTTTCCTGAGTATTATTGGTTATACAAATTCTGTAGGTGATTGTGTGCTTAAAAAAATATTGAAAAAATGAAGTTTATTATTATTATGTTACTCCCCAAAAAAGTTTTTCTGTATCAGCCAGCATGTAATGACATATCGTAAAGAAATAGAAACATTAAAAGACAGGCATTCAAAATAAACCACATAGCAAATAAGCTATGTGACTGTCACCTAACAACATTTGTTTCTTGACACTGCTGATTTTGCAAGAGAAAGAATTGCTTCCTCTGGGACAGACTTATTTTTTCAGAGAGATTACTGAATTCAGGTTGCACACCCTATCTCTATAAAACACTGGGGGGAAAAAGGCTTTTTAAAGAGGGGAGGCAGGTCAAATACCTTTGCATTTCTTGATCAGTGTAGGAAAGTTGCTGGCACTCGTGAGTGAAGTAACTTGCAAGGAAGACTAACCCTGTCCCTAGGTTTGCTGAAATGTAACATGAAAATTGGTTCTCTTAAGCCGTATTTTGTGCTGAACTAGGAGCACACAAAGCCGAGTTACTGAATGTAACCTGAAGGTCAGTAATTCTCATCTGAGAGGTACTGACTTCTTAAGACACATTGGTCAGATCACTCAGTGAACAGGTAATTTGATGGTAAATTTTTTGCATTGAAACGTGAGAGTACCACCTTATGTCAGACCATAATAGCAACACAGAGTCCTGTGGGAGAAACTGTAGATCTTTCAATTAAATAATTGTCATCACAAACTGAAAAGTTTCTTCCCATGGCTTTAGTTAAGCCATGCAGAGCGAAAGGTTTACCTTCCTTCAAAAATGAGCCTTCCTAACTGGAATTACTGAAGATATTCCCATATGACATCTACCTCTTCCTGGTAAGCCCTTGACTTCAGTAACATTTTGTAGCAGTGGTTTTCATAACTTAATACAGACAAGGTATTTACTTTAATAGGTGTTATATCTGGTGTCTTCTACTGAATGCCCATGTTCCTTTATTGTAAATGTCTTTACTGTAAAGACTAAATGAGAGCTCCTGATTTATTTTCTCTATATCATTGATGGTATTAGCCACCTTTATCTGGTCTCCTTTCATTTCTCACCTTTTTAATAAGTTCCAGTGTTTTCAATACTTCTTCATACAGAACACTTTTAAACCTCTAATTGGTTTTGATGCTCATTTCTGAACTCTATTTTGCTATTCATTTCTGCATGCAAAACAGAAACAGCACTGCAGACAGACATCTAGTTGAATGCAGACCACTGTTACTTTTAGTATTTTTCTGTGACCTCTCTCTCCAACACCCAAGCATTTTTGTTCTTTGCTAAACTAGCATACATACTCTCACAGTTTTGTTGTGCACTTGGACCTGTAGGCAGACACTTTCCTTATGTTCTTCATTAGAACAGGTAAGCCAGTCTTCAAAGGGGTTTTAGCAAGCTCTGTTTGAGCTGAAATTGTACTGGTGGTAAATGCAGCTGAAATCAGGACAGGGAATAGGAAAAATAGTAGATGAGGCAGCAATATGATACTTCTTCTCAGGCGATCAAGAGTCTTATCACATCACACTGCACAATGACATTTGTAGAGGAGGCAAAAGGAAAAGGGGAGGAAACCGCTAGCTACTGCCCTGCTTATTGTGACCAGCAAGGGTAAGTGCTAGACACATATTGACAAAATCATTATTATTTTTCACTAAAACCTTTTTTCCACTTCCTGCTTGCTTTGAGGAGGAAAGAGTCCTCATGGAGAACCCTGCTGAAAAGGCATTCAAACCAGAAGCCGTCATAACTGGATAGCAAGGGCCATGGACTTGAATTTTACTGTTACTTTGACTAGCTGTACCAGAGCATGCTTTGGCATTTGGTGTCTCTGCCTGAGACACACCGCATGAACAGAAGAAGCATTAGGACCACAGGACACACTACTTGCTAGGATCTGTTCCTTCCCAAGACAGTCCTGCTGTCTGTGGCTTTCAGAGCATGGTGCTGTTTTCTACAAAAAGCTCATCACAAGAACACTTGCCATGATTCTGAGGGATTTTGCACTAACTCTTTGCATTAAATGCGGGATATGAGTGATTAAAATCTCCCAGCTGTATTTGCTACTACTTTAAGACTATATGCTACATTAAAACTCTCCTAAGCAGCACACAGATATTTCCTCTTTACTGTGTGAATAATGAAAAGCAGACAGATGTCTCCTATTAAGACAAACCACTCGTGGAGGTTTCTTCTGTTTGGAGAACTGAGAAGTAGAAGCTATTCCCCACACCACCAGCTATGGTTTATCTCACTGAAAAATCATAGAATAGCAACAAACTATTAATTATCTTTCCTTACTATAAACTACTGAAATCACTCTGTAAATGTTTTTCTTTTATAATGATAAACACTTCTGTCACATAGTTTGTATAATTAATCATTTTTCAATTTAAGGGATCATCCGATTTTCACTGGGAAGCAGTTTGTAAAAATACTTGAGAGTGAAAAATGGCTAATAAAGTTTTCAAAGTACACTCTATGTTTTTGAGATTAAACAGTCACTCTGTATTTGTGGGATGTTTGCACTGATGTACAGGCTATGTCAAATTATGCAGCTAAACTGCTTTCACAAACCAACCGGGGAAAAAAAACAGAGTTGAGAGCTGTTCAATGATTCTCAATTTAGCTTCTGTAAAATAAACTTAAACCTGTAAAGGCTGTTGGAAGCAGTTTTATGGGATGAAAAGTGGGAAAGAAATAATTAAGATGCTCTAGTTATTTTCATTACCAAAACTAATCATATCTTCACATTGAAGGACTTAACTGAAATGAGAAATGAATTTGAAAATACATGTTTCTATTTGTATTTCCAAGATCTCCATGCCATGTTTTCAGAATTATTTAGAATATTACTTCTGTAAAAGACAGGTTATGCTTGGGTTTTAATGAAGTTGCAATTGGCATTCTTTGTGCACTTGCATACTATTGCAAGCACCCTAAACTTTTATACTCAAGGATTAGGATTCTTTGTAGAAATATTTTTTACTGAACATTATATTTTTCCAGACCAATTTTTAAATATGAAAGATTAGGATGCATTGTTTTCCATTTTA
>JBCJKH010018613.1:0-12142 GCA_039877255.1 Loriculus beryllinus | reverse complement strand
GACTGGGATATGGTTCTATTTGAGTTATGTATGTGCACATGCCCAAACTCCTTCCATGGTAGGATCTAGTTACTGTTTGGTGGTAAACAGAGACTACAGCATGGTATTGTATTGTATAAGTCTGTAGAACATAAAACTATTTTTTGAGTAGCCCCTTTATATGTATTTTAGTATTTCATTAATTTTGCCTTTCTAGAGGTGATAATCTTCCTGTGATCCATGTAGACTTGTTTTAGCAGTGCATGCTTCATTTGAAACAATGAGCTGATGGATAGCACTGTGCGGGCTGCCTCTGTTACAATAATTAGCCTACCATTAAATGTGGCTGTTGGGCACAGGGCTCAACTACTTTTATTACTAGATTACTAGAAACTGGATTACTAGAAACTGGAGACTCCTGCAAACTGGTTTAGTATATGGTTGCTCCCGGTACACACCCTCAGTTCATTAAGAATTTGGAGAGGCTGGGAGTTAAAATTTGCTATGTTTTCTTGGCTCTTGATGCTGCCAACTGCTCTGTGTGATGGGCTCATCCTTTTCTTGCCAACGCCTGTGCCTTAGGTACTGCAAATGTTATGTCAATAAGCTGGTTCCTACCAGGATGAGATTTAAACAAGTGGAGGCTGTGTAAGGAAGGGAAGAGTTTTCCTTGCTCATTTTAACTGCCTAGCATCTGAGATTTGAGAGAAGTGGCTTCTTGATGGGTGCCATCACAGTCAGTGTGATTTAAGCCTTCATTTCCAGTAGAGCTTCTTCCAAGGAAAGATCTTTGTCCTTACAATGATGGGGTGAGATCCAGCGATGCCCAGAGAAGGGAGGGTGCTGCTGGGTGTTGCTGTGGCCATGGGCACTGGACAGAGCTGGCAGCCCTCAGTGTTCCTGCATGGTCAGGAGTCATCCCGTCATCTGAGAAAACCAGTGTGGTCCCTTGGCAGTGGATTTAAGATCAGCAGTGGATTTAAGATCAATGTTAGTTGGTGCAAAACGGGTGTGATAGAGAACTGGGAATGTGTGTTCATGTGGTGATCATACATTTGTGAATTGTTTGTGGAACACCATTATCTTGGATTTTAAAGGGAATATCTAGGACTTGTCCTCAGTCCTTGGATGTAAGTAAAGCAATGTGCTGCTGTCAGCCAGGCTTTGCAGGGCTGGTAGCAATGACAGAGAAAGTAATACCTTGCTCAGAGTGAATGCTGGATCATCACCTGTGGGAGCTTTAATGCAGAAGAGTAATTATGAGAAAGCTGATATAAGACTAAAAAGCAAGTAGTTTTGTTAATAAATGTATGAATGCTTATTCCTTTTGGGTTCACCCCAAGACTTGGGTAAACCCCAAGACTTCTCAGCACACAAGATGCTCTGTGTTACATATAGTTTGTCACACAATAGTTAGACCTGAGTGCCTCTCTGCTAAACAGGGATAGGGAAGAGAAGTGGGAGACAAGCAAGTTTGTTACTGCATGCATACAACATACAAGCTGTTAGGTACCTTCTGGAGTGCCTTTCAAGGCATCCTTTGAAAAGGCTGAAGATGCTTTTCAGAGTCACCAAAATGGTTTTAAATGTAGAACTTGAAGGAAAACAAACCTTTCCCTATGTGGGCAGATGCTGAAGGAAGATTTTTTTCCATAGGAAATTTCATTTTGTGCATAAAACTTGTTAATGTTAGTAAAGACAGGCCATTGCCAGCTTCAAGTTATGTGTGCAGATTCCAAGAGATGTGGTGTGCTAGAGGCACTTCTGCTGGAGATACTGTTGTGTAGAAAGTGATGAGGAGTAAATCAGCTTCAGTGTAGCGTAGATACAATTGACTTGCGCTCATCATTTATGCATCTTCTGATGGCTGATACAGTTGCTTGTGTCTTAGGCATCATAATTTACAGTGTTGAGGAAAGGTAGGTTTAGATTTAAGCTGTGCAGTAGTGTAACTAATGAGAAGTGTTGTAAATTTATAGCATTTGATGATGGATTGGATAAGTATCTCAACATTAATTGAAATCTGAGGACTCCCTTCTGTCTTGCAGTTTTAAAAAATAAAGTCTTTTTGGACAAGCAGAACATTTGTATTTTGGAAGCACTTTGCATGTTTATGGAAGACATGTTTGGAATGGGAAGGTGGGAAGCTGGTAGTTTTATCTGTAATTTGTCAGTACTTGGTTAACTAACCAGTGTGTATCCCCTGCTCACCTGCAGGAACTGATTCATTTTAGCTTGGGCAGCATCATGTAGCTCGTTGTTTTACAAGATGTGTGACTTCAGTTGTCTTCATAGAATCCGAGACTGGTTTGGATTGGAAGGGACCATAAAGCTCATCCAGTTCCAACCCCCTGCCACGGGCAGGGACACCTTTCACTAGAGCAGGGTGCTGCTCTTCCCCTATGATTGTGCATTTTGGTCGCAGTTCAGTACAGAAACTTTGGTGCAGGCAGCAGTTTCTCCTTGTCTTCCACTTCTCTTCCCTATCCCTGTTTAGCAGAGAGGCACTCAGGCTTCCTAACTGTTGTGTGACAAATTATCTGGATAAATACTTTACATTCATCTCTCCATTAATAACACCATTGAGCTGGTCATCTCTAAAGCGATGGCACAGCTGTCTTCTGTGCTGTCATTCTGTAAATGCTCCATTCTGGCTGAAGCTTAGTCTTGTGAAAATGTCTAAATTTCCCCATTAAGTGCTTAAAAAGTAATAAAACTCAAGCCATTAGCCTTCACTCCTCAGATCTGTATCAGGAGAAATATTCCTCAGAGCAATAAATCTGATCAAGTGTTTGACATTTATATCATTCGAATTCATTCTCTGGAAATGGACCTTTGAAGGTAAATTGCATTAAGTAGGGCAGTTTAAATATTTAATACAATCTTATTGTAACTGTTAGCAAATGATTAAAGTGCAAAGGGGGGCTTATATGTTTTGTAAGATTGATGTTAAATGCTCTATGATGCTTCTGCTCTGGCGGGAAACTGCTGTTATGACAGCTGAATGTGCAAAAAAGCCACAGAAAACAAAATAAATACAGAATTTAGCCTTTAGTAATAGAGTAGATGACTTTCTATTGCTATTGGATTTGTGGACAGTGGTTTTGGAGCAGGATTTATTCCACCTGTGAGTGAAGCAGCAGTCGTGGTTACAATAGGCTTTTTCTAGTGGAAATGGTTGTGTCCGAGAGGTAGATTTTGGTGGCTTGGTGGACAAGGAACTCCTCAGCCCAAGTGGCTTATTTAATCTTATTTAGCTCCCTGGTGGTTTGTTTTGAGGAAGGTTTTGAATGACAAGTACTGTACTTCATGGTGTTGATGGTGAGCATCTAGAACTTAAGCTTTTTTAGAAGCAATGTTGTGTGTGTGCGTCTTTTGGATGTTGCTGTAGTATTACTGCTGGGTTTGCTTTGCAAATTGTTTATGTTCTTCCATATAGGTCACACAAGGTTCCTTCCAACTCTAACCAGTCTGTGATTCATTGACATACTTGCTTACCTAATAATCTTGAGAGACAGTGATTTGCATCACTGAGTTGGGAGTGAGTTAGTCACACTTACCTGTGGCGTTGATTTGAAACATTTAATACTAATTCTTATGTCTAACTATTTTTTTGCCTGGTGAAGACAGGAAAAGGTGCTGTTTCTGAAGAGCCAGAGCTGAAATATGTAGCTCAGTGAAAGCATCACAAAAAACCAAAGGTACCAGGAAGGCGTGGTTTTGAGTTGATTTTAAGGAGAATTGTATTGAAATCTTGTAGACACACTAACACTGAACTTAGCCCATTGTAGCTGAACTTGATTATTAACTGTGGGGGGCATGAAAAGGTATTTTTCAGTATAAAATGCATGTGTTTGTACATGCATTTTCTAATTACTTGTATTATGAAATAGCCAAATAGTTCTTGGAAACTATCTGCATCTGAGGAGCTGTAGAATGTTTTAGTAGGGTGAGATAATGGTGTGCTTTAGCAATAAGATGCAACTTTAATACTTTTGAGAATCCTGTGTAATTACACAATAAAACTACTGACTTCTTTGTAATGTGGGTTATGTTGGCAATTATTTTCATTCCATTAATGAGTACTACGTGAGTAGCCGTGACTTTGTTCCACCCTGAAGGTAACTGTTTATTATAGTCAGAATTTAAATCCCTCAAATAATAGGAGCAATCACACAATAGCTTCATATCCAGCAAATTAACAGCCCTACAAGGTAATGGAGACACAAATGAAGACAAATTTGTTTTAATATAATGAGATAAAGGGAATTCAGATAAGAATTGGCTCCTGTATTAAAATTTGTCTTCCTATTTTGGGAGCAACTTTGAAGCTTTCACTGGATTAATCTTAAATAAGCTTTTGTCTACATTACAGCTCTATAGTAAAACAGATACCACAAGGAAGACAACGAGTTAATCAGACAAAGCAGGCTTTTCTGTCATTGTATCGTAGTCATTCACAGCTAGTCAAGGATTTTACTTCATGTTAACAAGCTTATAACAACAACCATCAATACCAATACTTAAAAGATCAGTTTGCTTGCATGATTTTACCTGCATAGTGTAGGAAGCTGCTTGTCTTTCCATGGAGTGAAGTCGTGGTGGAGATACCTTTGTTCTTAGCCAGCTATTTTAATAGCGTGTTACTTTTTGACTTGCCAGGTGAATCATAGGATCCCAGACTGGTTTGGTCTGAAAGGGACCTTAAAGCTCATCCATTTCCAAGCCCCTTCCACGGACAGGGACACCTTCCACTAGAGCAGGTTTGCTTTGGCAGTGGGATTGTTTAATACCATGTCTCCTGTAGCTTGTCTTTTGTTTTCATTTGTCGACTCTTTTGAGCCTGTAAAAGCAGTAAGTGTCACATAGCAGAAATAGAGTGATAACACTTAAAATGTATGCAGTGGTTTAAACATCTATGCTTGCCATGCTCTCACTGGGGCAGAGGCATGTCCTGTGTGAAATACGTTGCTTCACCAGAAGTCTATTTTGAGATGCTTTGCTTTCTAGATCATGCGTAGGTGCTTGGGAAGTAAGAGGAAGCAATAGGGGAGTGAAAGCTCTCTGGTTTGTCTGACTACCCAGCACTTCAAAGTCAAGTGTGTTTTAGTCAAGTAGCAAAACCACAGTTATCATGCATATTTATAATCAGACTGTTTTAAGAAGGAAAGTTTTGAAAACCAAGCTTGTTGTACTGTAAAACTTCCTAATGCTTTTGGTGCTTTGCACTATAGAAACTATTCTTGTTTTGGTCAGATAGTTTGACTCTTGCTCACTTCCTTTTCCAACCCTTGTTGGTCATGCTATAAAGTGAAATGGAAATTAGGAAGTGTGTTAAGTGGGCTTGTTTGGTGCAGAATGGCGAGTCATCTCTATACACATGGCTTTACAACACACTGTTTGTACAGTGAAGAACAGCTTGAGAAATTTTTGGCTGCATGTTGTGCTCATGCTACCTGATTGTTGGACTGCAGCATAAACCAGATCACTGGAAAGACCTGGGTTAAAAAGTTCTTTACCTGATTTTCCTGCTAGAAGTGGTATCTGATGCAACTACAGCCTCCGTTGTGTGCAGGTTTCATGCATCTGCTTGCCTCAGTTTTGTATGAGACGTGCTTGCACACAAGAACATGGTGTTAAACTGACTGCTAATAATGTTACACAGAATGCATTCATCATTGTTGGCAAGAACTAAAACAGAAAATAGTTCTGAGGATGAAACTTAGGGGTTTTTTGACATATAATGGAGATGTCCCTTGGCAGAAATGTCCCCTTCAGCAGGACAGGAAAATCTATTGGCGAGACATGTAGGACACATGAAGTACAAACTGGCTTCCCCCCAACCACAAAAGAGTCAAGAAATTCATCCAAGGCCAGATACTAGAGGTGTTCAGCTCTCATTTCTGTGTTATAGCAGATGGTATGCCAGGCTGCCCTTGAAACAGAGAAGTATAAAAGTTGTCTTAAAAATGGATTGAATTCAAAATAACAAGCACAATGCCCTCAATAATGGGTGCTTACGTTAATGTTTCCCATTCAGAAGCAGTTGTGGTTAGTGCTTGCTCTTGCAGTTATTTCTGCTTCGCCTCAAATATGTATTTGTGGAGTAAATCGATTTTTACTGAACACTTACTTATTGTAAACATGGAATATGAAGCATAAACCTGAGCATTGTTCAAACCAGCTTGCAGAGGCCCCTCAGCCCGCTGCATGTGCAGGCACTGTATGCTGGCATGTGCCTGGATAACGGCAGGGGGTTGGAACTGGCTGATCTTTAAGGTCCCTTCCAACCCAAACCAGTCTGGGATTCTAACAATGATGAGGAGGAAGCAAGAGATGAGCACGTCAGCTCCAGATGGGACACAAACAGCTCGGGTTCAAGCTGGATGGTGGAGTTCTTGGTTGTGCTCGTGTTTGGTGTCTGAACATAGAGGGTGACAGATGTGACATTTCTGAAGCTGTTTCCCTTCCTTGCAATTTAAAGCACAAAGCCAATTATTTTTACCTTGTCCTTGTGTAAAATTCCCTTTTCACGATTGTTATCCTTTAAGCAGAGAGTCCAATTTCTCAGGTAAGCCTTATGATAAAATGTAAATATTCTCAGATTTAAAAGTACCACTGTGGCCTTTGACTTTACAGTGGGAGCACACTCTTGTCAAAGGTGCAGTATGGTGCATATATTGTTTAGCCTTCCTTATAAATCTCCATCTTATCAAGCATCTGGTTTAGCACCAGTTGCAGTAAGGTTATTATTTTGTAGTATATATGTTATATTTTATATATATTTTATATATATATACTTATATATATATAAAATATCTATGTTTTTTATCTCTGCATTTTATAGGCAGAGCTCTCTCAAAGGCATGTAAATGCATCAGATCAGTAGCCATCATGAGTGTTAACTCCAACACACAAGTTTGCAAGAAGAGTTTAAGTTTGTCAGAAAGAAAGCCAGCTTTCCTTTTCAGAAATCTGGCCCTTCAGCTTAGGAAGCACATTGAGGTTTATTTTCACTCGTTCTTCACCTTTCACAGATCACTCATGTCAATTGAACATTTGAATTTGAGACTTGATGGTGTTTGTCATTCAAAGTGATTTCTGTGTATGGGGGGGCGTTGCATAAGATGAAAGTCAATCTTTGTGTAAACTTGCAGTTGTTTTGGAGGGTTTTGTGGGTTTGGGCCTTTTTTCCCCCTTTCCCCCATCAGTTATAATAGGTATTCATGAGTGTTTATCCCTTCTTTTGTTTTTCACTCAGCAATGAGCATTCTCACTTCAGCTGAAAGCTATTTTCTGCTTGTCAGTAAGTGGTAGCAAACATACTGCATGATTCTTGCCTTCCCATCCTCGGCACAGAGTGGCAGGTTTTCACTGAGGCCAGTGTTTACTCACTGTTGGACACAGTGGAGATGAATGGTCCTTATGTATGTTTTCATGAGAAACCAATTTTGGTTTAAATTGGTTGTAATTCAAGACAACTGTTTGTGTCTCCTACATACTCTTGTACCGGTGATAACTGAGAAGAGAAATACTGCCAGATGTTACAGGTATTATATAGCTGGAGTCTTCCCTTTTATTATTTCAAGTGTTCCTTGCTTAAAGAAACAACCACATAAAGGGCACATTGGTAACTCTATTCACTGCCTTTTGGGAAAGAGAGCAGTGATCACACTGCTGATACCTCTGGAGGTTTTCCGGGACCCATGTTAAAACTGAGGAGAGATCAGGTCTGGGCTAAAGGAGGTTTCCCTAAATGCATCTATCGTGTGATGCAAAGATACTTTCGTGCGTTCAGTTTCAAGAGGTGCGTTGCAAGATGAGAAGCCTTACCTTGTGTCTTGAACTTGTTGTAAGCAGTCTTTTCCCTTCGGTTCTCTGCCTTTCTTGTCCTTATACTTGAATGAAGCTGTGCTAATGAGATTTGAGAGACCCGGCTGCCCCCACCAAAGCAGCCTCACACGGCACAAGAAGTTGACATGTGAACAGCCCTTTGAACCAAGGAAAGACAACTCTGTCAGAGCAGTTACTCTGGCAACAGGATTTCTAATGGTGATTAGCTCCAAAACGGAGCACAAAGAGGAGTCGGTTCATTACGGAGGCGCAGCTCTGGGTTTTGGGGAGAGGAGGTGACCCACTGTTCCTCCCAGGAGTGAATTCAGGCTTCTCCTTGTCAGCCCCATGCAGCTGATCATGGGATAGGAGGGCTGTGTTAAGCAAAACTTAGCATCCAGGTTTTTCCCCATGTGCCAATGGGAATGGTGGTGGTTTGCATGCGAATCTGCTGAGCCAGGATGTGGGAGCATGGCTTTACAGCTCAGAGACTGTGAGCCCGGGTAGGTCCTTCCGATAGACAATCCAGGGAGAAGTTAGCAGGAGCTGCTTAGGAATGAGTGGTTTGACTAACAAAAAGTGGCATTGGAGATGAAAGGGGCAGGGGGTGGGAAGGTTAATTCTGTTTTGGTGAGCTAGGTCAGGCATGGAAGAAGAGGCATTCAAGCCAAGAGCTTTCTCTGTAGACTTGGGCCTTTTATTCATCTTCCACACCAAGAATTTCACATGGGATTTAACAAGGCCTGAAAGCGAAATGTAACTTGTAGTCATCCTGCCTTGTGGAATCAAGTCAAAATGGATAAGAAATAAGCATCAGTTTTCCCCAAAGACCAAATATTTGCTAAATGCTGGCTCTAAATATTCTTGGTATATCCTTGTTTATTTGCAGAAGAGTTCTTGACTTTGCAAATAAACTTTGATTGGCTTTTTGTAGTGCAGATAGATGGTCTAATATAAAAATCTCAGTATTTGATAGCTTAATTTGGTATATAAAAGTAGAGAGAACGCCATTGATCTTGAAAAACAATTGAAATGCTTGTCACTATCTTGATTATTTTTTCTCTCTGGCACTGACTAAGTCAGTATTGGTCTGTTTTAGAAACCTATCTTAGCAAGTATGCTTTCCATTAAACTCAGAAGCACTGAGTCATCTTAGGGATGAGGAGGAACCTGAAAGCTTTGGGCAGAAACGTTTCTGCTTTCCTGCGTTCTCTGTTCCCTTTATAGCCTAACGTTTGGTTTAATGGTGGAGCCTTCCTCTGGCCTCACATTTCAATTACAGGCATGTCAATATTAATCTAACAGTTCTGACTGTTGAGTAGCCTTTAGTCGGTTAATGAGGTACAATAGTTGGCTTTCATTAACAGCAGGAAGATGTTTAGGTAGAGCCACAGCTGGCATTGGGCGCTCCTGAAGAGCGCTATTTATTGCTGTATGTTTTTCAGCAGTGGTGGTACTGGCAAGAAGTCGTGCTTTTGAGTATGTTTGTATGTACACAACAAAGCTGCTCATAAATGCAGCGTGAACTTGGAGAGAATTGTAGCTCTGGAAACAAAACGTGTTGGTTTAAGGGGTTTTCCTACCACTGCTAAGCAGCTGATGAGTGATCACTTTGAGTCTTAACCAAAGTGTAATAACAGAACGCAGCGTGTCTGTTCGCTGCATCTGATGTTCATTTTTACAATGATGGTGTGTTTCTCTCTTGCTATACAAGCATTTAGCTGTGGGGTGTTTCCTCCCAAACTCCCGTGTCTGAAGGTGCCAGCAGGTCTGTGGGGTTTTCATTTTGAGTTTGGGGTATTTCAGGGTATTCTTTGTAGAGCAGAAGATGTAGAAATGGATTGTGATTGCTCCAACACTAGCAGTGTTTAAGGCCAGGTTGGACACAGGGGCTTGGAGCAACCTGCTCTAGTGGAAGGTGTCCCTGCCCATGGTGAGGAGATGGAACTGATGGGTCCTTTCCAACCCAAACCCATCTGGGATACTCCAGACCATAAGGTTTCATGCTCAGTATGTAAAGCTGGGGGAAGGAGAAAAGGGGGATATGTGGAGTGATGGTGTTTGTCTTCCCAAGTCTCCGTTATACATGATGGAGCCATGCTGTCCTGGCTAAACACCTCACTGGCCATAGGAAGTTCTGAAAGAATACCTTGTTTGCTTTGCTTGTGTCTTCAGCTTTAGCTTTCTTCATTAAACTGGCTTTATCTCAACCAGGAATTCTTTTTTACTCTTCTGATTCTCTCCTCATCCCCACCAGGGGGGAAGAAGCAAGTGGCTGGGTGATGCTTAGTTGCTGGCAGGGGTTAAAATATGACAGTGCTGAACCCCCTTTTATTGGCTCCTGATGGGCAAGATTTAGGTTTCATCTCCTCTGGAGGTAGCTTTAGAAAGAGCTCAGTAGGTCTTTTGACAGGCCAGTGGTTGCCCCACAGATGATCAGTCACATTTTCCATATGTCGCAAACTTTGAAGGGTCAGGGTCCTCCTTTAGATACTTGTGAAGCTTGTACCCCCATCGTAGCCCTGAGCACTTGAATACTGAATGCAGTCTAATTATGGAGTGACAGCTACAGGACTGCAGTGAAAGAAGCAAAAACTGTTTGGTGGCTCAAAACAGAGCAGGTTCCCTAATGAAGAGAGGGGAGACATGAGGGGGGAACCGTGCCTGGGAGGATGTTAGACTTGTTGCTGAAATGGAGTGGGAATTGGGAAGGTTTGGCAGCTCAGAAGGGGGTTGCCATTAAGGGGACACGTCTTTTTTCTAACAGAGGGAATGGGCTGTTCTAGAACTCAGAGCACAGCTTTAAGTAAGGGAACATTACAGCTTAGGGTGCTCTTTGACCTGTTTTACAGGGCACAAGGTAAGTTACCTTTTGTGCTGCTCTGTGTAAGGTTTTGTTCCCACCCACTTTGTAAGAGTAATCCACACAGCAGTAATTCGTAGTTCTGGAGCCATTCACAATTCTTGAGTAACCGTTTGTACTCTTCTTTTGCCTTTGAAATTGTGTTTATCCTCTTAGTGTTTGCTATTGTAGTACTCAGCCAGCATTCCCCTTGTGTGTTTGAGTAGGTGAGCTCAGCCTGGCTTAGGTTGTGTTTTCCTTGTGCCATCCTCATTCGGCAAGACTGCGTTATATATGTTAATGTGCTGCTCCAAACACACCTATATTCAGATGGAAGCTAAGAGGTAAATATTTCCCTTGACTAATCACCTCTCCCATGAGAGAGTGGACGTTTTTGCTGAGAAGGTGGTTTTCATTCACGTGTGGGTTTTAATTCAGTTTTGGTCTTAATTTAGGTCTTTACCATGTACGCTGAAGACAAATCCATGTGCATATGTTAAAAGCTGACCTTCAGTTTGCTCTCTGCGTCCACTAATGTGTTTTAAAATAGTTGAATACATGGTTTCCAGGCTCCAGATCAATAAACCAATGGGTTTGAAATGACGGAGTGCCACGATATTCCTCTAATTTAAACATGATTAGCTGATGAAGGTTATGATCAATATGCCAGGGGAAGATAAATTAATTGATATCATCCTTTCAGGATGATAAGAGGCCTCTTGGAGGTGGGATGTAACTAATGAAGCTGCTTCATCATATATAGGAGCCATTTTTTATACAGTGTGTTCTCACTAAATCATGGTTGTGCCATCATTCATTTACATGAAAAACATAACCCACAGACCAGTTTACTATTAGAATTGCATTCATTTGAGAAGAAATTGTGTGCTTCTGCTGCTACACAAGATCTCTGCCTGTGTTAGAGTGTATTGGGGAAAATAATGGTGGAGCTTACATAAATATCTTCCTGTATTTTCTGAACCAGGCAGATTGAATGCTGTTAGTTTCATTACAAGCAGCTTCTGTGTGGCTTTTTAAATAGATGCCAATAATTGGTGCTGTTCTGCCTCCCTGGCTGGCTTTGGTGGAGTCGGCACAACTGACTGCAGACTCCTTTGCACCAGTTGCTTAAAATGCTTCACTTCATGGAGATGACTGCATGCAATGAAAGTGAATTTAGTTTCTTTCCATAATGAAATGGGATGGGGTGGGTGGCACCACTAATCAAGGTATTCTGTGGCAGGAAGCCTTCATCAGTTTTATTATTCCAGTTAGTGTTTGTTTCCTAAAATCATAGTATCCTAGAATGATTTGGGTTGGAATGGACCTTAGATGCTTTAAGCTTGTGGTTTCCAAAACTGATTGTCCTGATGCAGTATCCAGTAATGAAGGGAAGTTCACCTTATTCCTCAGCAGCAGCAGTGCCCACTCTGTGTGCTGGCTCCGCTTGCAGATGCCTGAGCTTGTCTCCAAAATCCATCCACGCTT
>JBCJKH010018612.1:12364-23148 GCA_039877255.1 Loriculus beryllinus | reverse complement strand
TGATGTTAACATTTCTCCATCTCAAATGAATAAACCTCTACTGATGTGTTTTAAAGTAATACTTGTCTTTTTTGCAACCACATTATGATTAGCTTATATCCAGAACATCCAGGAAATGAAGTTTAATTCTGTGTTGCTGAAAATCACCTCATTTTGACTGCTCAATTCCCATTCCACTGGCTTTTTCTGCATAATCTACTTCAAAACTGACAATGTCTCACAACATTTTGCTCTCTGTAGACTTGATTAGTACAACCCCAGTATTTTCTCTATTTCACATATAAAAATATTAAATACAGATAAATCATTTCTGTTACCAGGCATTCCCTTCTTCTGTCCACTTAGGACAACTTCTGGGAGACTTTCTTGTAACCATATTCCTAGCTATTTTACATTACTTGTATTTCTTATCTTCTCCAACTCTACTGTTATTTTCCCATGTAGGGCTGGTTTTGTTGTGCTTTTTTATTTTTTCCTTTCCTTTCCTTTTCATTTTGTGTGTGTGTGTTTTAGAAACTCCAAAAGTTTCACTATGTTCCTCTCTGTAAAATATGACTTATTTTATCAAAAACTACTTTGGAAAAATCTGTCTTTGAGAAATCAGTGGTTTATATTATTCTGTTCCAGTTTCTTTTTTAAATCAATACTTTCACTCACTGTTCCATAAAATTTCTTACAATCACACTTTATGACAGTAAGAATCTCAGAACCAGAATTGCAAAGCTCTCCTCCAGCCAAAGGGTAACATAAACAAGAGCCTAGAAAAATATCTCTCTCCTTTAAGCATTTCCCTTTTTTTTCCCCTGTGAAACATAAAACATAGTTGATCCTATCTATTCCATGAATTCTTTCTTTTTGCAAGATTGCCCATGATACAGTTGATATGCAACATTAATACAGTACTTACGTCTATCTTGTCTGAACAAAATGTGTCTTTGCATATACCTCTCTTTTTTTTCATTTTACAGTGTCTTATGAACATCTGTTTCATCTGCTGAAATATGAATGATCAATTCATCAGAAATAACAATAACACAAAGGCGTAATTTGTAAGTAAAGTCAGATTAACACATATAATTTGTTACTACAGCATTCATCTGAGATAGAAAAAGATGAGATTCTGTAATCTACTGTATCCAAAAAGTACAATATTTCCTATAGCATCAGATGAGTATTTTTTTGTGGATTTAGTAACTGCTTTCTCTTACCAATCTTCCCACTTAGGTTTAGACTTTATCAATATTTTTTTTTTCTCCGCCAAGAACGTCCTAGCAGAAACAAAATCTAGACCTGTTGGTTTGACTCAGTGCTGATCCATATTCTGAAAATTTTCCCGCGACAGTTTGCCAGTGAAAACATAACAAAGCTTGGCTGTGTTGTCCAGAAAGTATGGTTGACAGTAAAAGGAATTTTATTCACTTTGTAAATAATAAACATTTGAATACACTTACTACTTTCTATTCTTGATTGACATGATATCATGATAGAAGAGAACATTTTACTTTAAGTAGAAAGTCATTATTATTATTCTTGATTTTATCATTATCATCATTATTATCCTACAGCTTGATATAGCTGACAGTTACAAAACCTATGAACACATATAGAATGTCATGCAAAAATTTTAATATTTTCATTGTTGTTTGTTTGAGGTGTACAATAATGCTTGGAGAAAGACCCATCTCAGAATAGTCTTATGTCACGAAAGTGCTTCAATTTTCATTGGCAGATGAAATCTATTTTCTTTCTATTATTAAAAATTTAAAATTGATAAGCAAGTCTGGCCATAGTCAAGCTTTCTAATCTACAGCGATAATCACAATCACTAGTATCTGGCACTTCATAAAATTTCCATTTAAGATACTATATGATATACCAAATAGTCTTGTGGGAAACAATCAGGATACTACTGGTTCAAAAACACCTAAATGTATTACAATAAATTTGCTTTCTCTGAAATGCTGAATTGGAAAACTCTGAGATGTTGAATAAGAAAACTGATACCACTGCTTATCTGTCCAAAAGCTTGTGGTGTTAGGAAGCCCAGTAATTGAAAAATGGATAGCACTGATATTTGAACCTTTTTATATAACCTTTGAAGTGTAAGCCTTTTGGGGAATAAATTGCTTTTTGTAACAAGAACAATGTCAGATCCCATATTTAGAAACCACGCACTTAATTCATTTTCAGACAGAGAAACTCATGTTGTCCTGTTGAGAAAAACATTGCAAAGTGGGTTAAGCTTCACCCTGGAGAGATGATAACCTAATATAAATAACTGCAGGCTGATCTTTATTAGTTACTGAACAAATATTGCCAAATAAGACAGGCGACCTTCAATGATGATTGATCTAGGATAAGTCATCAACAGCCTTGTCTCCAGAGAGTAACTTTGGGGCATTTTGGAATTGTACTGCTCTTCTTATTTCAGAGTTGGCACTAACACTGAGTAAGAATAAGTACATCTTCTCTAATAGCAAAGTCTAAAGCTAATACGATGGCAGAGTAATGACAACTTACTCTACAGTGGGCCACTGCTAAGTATCTGCTAGAACTAATCAAACAGGGCTTTGTTGGAGACCTGAATCAGCCACAACTTCCCATACCACAGGAGACAGTTTAAACCCTGCTTTTTCAAACCATTGTGAGTATGAAAGATATATTTAAAAAAACTCTCAACCACCTGACACTAGATGAATGGAGTACTATCATTATCTATATGTCTACATATCCCCCTGTACCGGAACTGGCACTACACGAATGGAAATTCTATTGATGCATTTTTAACTACCTTTGTCTCAGATTTTTTGCTATTCTTTGCTCAGATTTTCCTTTTTACCCAGGAAGCAAAATTCCCTGGGTTTGAAAGTCAAACTTCAGATATAATTGCAGACATATTGATTTGAAAAGCTACTGTGTTCCAGTGAGGATCAGTAAGAAGTCCTATTTAGAATCAGTCCTTAACTATATTTTATGTAATAATATTAACTAATAAACAATATCAATAATATGAAGAACTACACTAAACACTGCTTGAGAACTCACACCAAAGAGCTACACTGATTATGTATGGAGGCCACTGAAAAAAAAAGAGTATACATGTACCAGTAGAATTGTGGAGCACATAGCATTTGCTAATATGCAAAGATTCAAATCAAAACAACAAATCTTGAGTGTTAGGTACACAAAGACAGAGAATACTAGGTTATTCATTTTATCACAGACAAGTACTTTCAATATTTGCACAAACTATGCACAGCTTATCTGTACAGAAGATAGTTTGAAACCTGATGATCCCTGGTCAGCTGATGCATTTACTAGACAATCTTCAATAGACTCTCGTATTCTATATAATGAGGATTAATTTAAAGGCAGAGAGTTATATTCTTACGAATCCTTGCTTATGGGAGCGAGATTTGATAGTTGGAAAAAGTAAAATTTTGAATTATTAGCTCTAGCTAGAAAGCACCTCTGTATAAAAATAACACACCTCTGAATTCCTGAAGTACTCTTTACTTGCATACCATTAGGCATGTTCACAGTTTTGTGCAGTTGGAGAGCAGCAGCAAAAAAATTGTCTTCCAGAAAACAGTAAAGATCTAAGAGTCCTTATGCTGTCTTCTTTTCTAGTTTGAATGCTTTGATTTTGTTTCAGTTAGTAAAGAGCAATTTCAGTTCCTTCTGGCATCAACACTTCTGGGCTTATTTCTTGTCATTAGTTACTCTTTCTACATTGCTCAGGTAATAAAACTTCTTGTCTGTGATTTTTTCTTCTCTTTTGTGAAAGAATTGGTTTTGTGGTTTTGTTCTTATTTTTTTGGTTTTGTTAGATTTTTGATGTGACAGAATAAGATTTCAGTTGTTGCTGGTTTAAAACTTTATTTCCTCATACTCTGGTACAAAATACAGTGTAAGAAGCTTTAGTAATGTTACTCTCATGTAATGTATGAATTATTCACAGAAGACAGAACACGAGAAAGACAAGATTATTTTCCTGGTTGTAATAAAGGAAAATATTTCCTGTAGAAGTCATTAATTTTAATGTAAAAAAACCCTGAAACAAACAAACAAAAAAAAATACACCAAAAAACCCAAACCCCTAGAAATTAAGATTTCAGAGATAAATAGCTCAGTAATACCTCTCCCACTGCCAAATTCACACGTCGTGTTATTCCACCAATTACTTTATAAGCTTCCCATGGCTTATATGGGAACTATTTCCTAAGTTAAAGAAGCAGCTTGGAGGGTTTCACGTATCTTTCTGATATATTTGTTTAGCAAGAGACCATTAAAATCTCAAAATCTGTATACCTAATTTCTCCTCCATCAGGTATTTTGTCAATGTCTTTATAAATATTCAACCTACTGATTTTGATTAGTTTTTCTTTTTACAGTGATTTAGATTCCAGGTTGTTTTTTGTGTACTAGCACCATCAATGCTCTTCTACATTCTCTTCATGTTTTAGACATGAGTGTGCCATACAAATCCCTTACATGTTTGCTATCTTCTTCAAGAACTGTTACTGTGAAGTTAGTGAAAAAGGTCAGGGTGATTATTTAGTGGGAAAAATCGAATCTGCTGGAACTTTATTGCTTTCCTCTAAGAAATCTGACTTATTTATGACATAAGGTATTTTAGGGCACCTGATAGGACTTACTTGTTTTTTTATGATACTTCTGCCTTTGTGTAAAATTGTGCTATAAATGATATTGACAGTGTCATACAGTACTAGTGTATTGTTTTTAAGTTGCATTGTTTCAGCAATTTATAGTCAAACAAACCAAAGTCATGACTGTCTGCCCTACTTGCAAAGTTACAGGGACTTCTCTTAAATTTTTCAATATTTGTTAGAGAAACTTTTAGCGGATGGGAGTTTAGCATAGCTCAAGTAAACGTACACTACTTCCTCTGGCTTCAATACACAGCTCTTAAAAACAGAAAGGCATGTAACTGGGTAGGAACAACTTTATGATTGGGATATTTTTCTTAATAGATTAGTAGACAAGTCCATAGGCTGCACTACTCGAAAGAGTTTCCTGACAAGTGCAATATACTAGACACACTCCTCAAAGAAGTGAGATGAGAACATCTGAATTTTCCACTCCATAAGTGACATTAAATAAAAAGTAGAGGTTGATTCTCCAACCTGAAAAGAAATAGTCAGGTAACAGCTACTCGGAAGGTACTGGAAACAACAATTTGTAGTGCCTCTGGAGGCACTAATGAGATAAAAAGGTCCTTTATGGCCATGTTGGTCAGAATCATCTTCAGATTCTGCTCTCAAGCAGGATTTCTTTTTTAACCTGTAATAGTGAAATCAATGAAGATCCTCTTCCCTGCATCTCTCAAAGCTAGTCAAGTCAGTTTTCTCCCTTGATATTTGTATATGTCAAACTTCCTCAAAAGCCTTTCATTGTACAATCCCAGGCTTTTAACCCCCATATCTTTAAGCAAACTGCCCAGAGGTTTCATGAATTCTCTTGTGCTCTTGATGGTTACTGCTGTTCAATAGTTCATTGTTTAAGAACTTCCTGTTTACAGTTCATTATGCTATTGAATGCGCTGTACCTTTAGGTCTGGGGGAAAAAAACAAACAAAAAAAAAACCCACCAAAAAAACCAAACTCCACTAATTTTTACAAAATTGGGGAAGGATTTCATGGCCCAAAAGAACCACACAGGTTACTCGCAGTATAGCTGAGTTATGCTGTGAGTTAGAAGAGTTAAAGATCCCTTTTAAGAACTCCTCAGAACTGACTGCTTAGAGAACACTTTTTCATATGCTGTTCTTCTGGTTAAATCCAGATTTTCAAAATCAATGCATTTTTGCATAAGTGAGAATGAGACTTTAAAATTTTTGTGTTGTTCTTTGATTGTGTTTTTTTTAGTGGCTAGGCTTCCTTCAATTTTTTAGATGAGTGAAAATTTATTACTCATTCCATCCTTACTGTTATTCAATTTCATCCAGGTAAAATTAGTTATGTTTTCCCTGCAAGCAGTTAGGGACTTTCAACTGCCAAGCCTACAGTCAGAGCTTGTGATCCAAGCATTAACATGGCTGATTTACAAGTTAACAACTGAAACTCACTTTTTTGCAAATCAAACATTCTTTAGCTATGCAAAGGTGTGGACTCACTGAGACAACTACAGCCTTTACAGTAGCAGCCTTGCGTGCATGCTGTGTACGATGTGATGAGGAAGATACTACACTATTTAGCAATTTGTTCATTTGTACATCATCATTTCAGCTATATCCAGCCCTATATCCTTCTGGTTTTAGTGATGCTGCTCTGGTTTATATAGACCTTAATTGTCTAAAAATTTCCTTCTGACTAATGTTATGACAAGCAGAATCCAAGAATAAACTTGCCTAACCACTATTATTTTACCATTGCATTTTCAGATTTATTCTAACAAGTGCTAGAGAGAGCTGTGGCTTCAGGAATAGACGAGAAAAGAATGCATGATACTGCTGCTAGACACAAAACATATTTTGAAGGGCTTTTAAGGAAAAGGAAAAATGGCCAGGCAATTGTTAAGTAGCTATCCGCTGTGTGCAGAGAAGACAGTGCACTGAGCTCAGTTTCCTATAGCTGGTTCCAAGAACACACAACTCGATTTTAGGTTCTGAAAATTACCACAAAGCATAAAGTTACGAGAGAATGGGGAATCACAGCATCTCAAAGGAGAATCTCAGATGCTGATGTACAACCTACAAGCTAGCTATGCTATCTTAGACACAGCTTTTTATATAGCCTTCTAACCTGAACATTACTGCTCTTCTGTAAAATTGCTGGTTTCATAATTATTATCTTTTATTTTAAGATGGAAGAGGTTGAGTTATTTAATATTAAAAAGTAGTTTCTCTGCGTGCTAAGCTTAATTGACTCAATGCTCATTATTATAACTAGATTATCATTGGCTCAATGATAATTTTTGAAGGGGTAGCTGCATAAATGCTTGATCATCTTTTCAAGCCATTAAACACTCTGGGCATCAGCCTCTTAACAGTAATTCTGACATGTTTATCTCAGCTGGGTTTGTAATTCTTCTTTGTTCAGGGTTTGTGATCTGTATATACAGTAATTTGAAAAAAAACCAAACAAACAAACCAACCAGCAAAGCAAGGTATTGCCTTCCAAAGGAAGAAATAAAGAAAGGAGACAGACTTCTTCATCACAAGATAATCCTCACTGAATAACAAATAAAATATTCTCCTTAAAAAGCAATTATGCTTCTGCCCATTAAGTCTGGACACCTGGAGTAAATATTTGTTTCAGATTCACAGGTACCTTATTACATTTATTTTTAAAGGTTAGATAATACTGTTCCTCTTGCTCACCCTTAATAATTAACCTCAGTTTATGTCAAACTTGATTTTTAAAGAACCTTACGCAGCCCACATAATGAAAACCATGAATAAACAAGGAAACTTTTTTCATTGCTTCTTTTCGTGAACAAAGAGAACACAAATTCAGATTTGCAGTTTTCCACCAAATTTTGTGAATAAGTTTTAAAATTCCAAAATGACAATTGCCTATGAACACTTCTGTATTGCAGAAAGTTACCGAATTGCCCTCAGCTCCTTTTTTATAGAGTCATGGAATGGTTTGGTTTTTTTTTTTTTTTTTTTTTTTTTTTTTCTCCAGATTCCACACACTTATTCCTTCAATTGGCAGCTAAACAACAGCTTAAGTTAGCTCGTTCATGCCTAAAACCATCAGGAAAAATCCAAGCCGCACTTTTGCTCCTCCTCGCCCTTCCGGAAGGGATCGAATGGAGCAATCGGCCCTCCTACCCCCAACAGCGGGAAGCTGTATTTCCCGAGACAACCGGGGGTATTTTCTCTAGAGCCTGGCTCTCTCCCCGCTTCCCCCGAACTAGGGGACACAGCTTCAACTTTTCTTGCTGGTGCTGCCGCCTCCCTCCGTCCCGACCCGAGGTTGGCCCGACCGGCGTTGCCCAGCCCGGCGCGGAGGAACGGCAGCCCGGCGCTCCAGCGCTGCGCCGAGCCGAGCCAGCAGTGGCATAATCTACTAATGGCTTCTTTTCATTTCAGCCCTCCCTGAGAGACTCAGTGGCAGATTGTAGACTCAATTACTCTCATGTCAGGTGATTATCCTAGGTCTTAATGTAATCTTCCATTCACACATACCATATTTCAATTACGGCAGCTATGAAACAAGCTGTGTATTCAAATCACCAATCACCTTATCACTGCTGAACAATGTCAACTGTAAAAAACGCCAGCTGAAGGCAATTACACATGTGTTGAGAACCGATTATGATTACTCTCTGTGGTATTTGTGATGAGCTGGGGAATGTTCTGAAAATTTAATTTAATGACAATATGCTTGCTGTACAATCCATAATACCTCCTGAATCCAGCATGGGGCTATTAAAACTGATAGGAGCATATTATCACCGAACTGAAAAGCTGGGTTGGGATGGTTGCTGGATGTCTCTACAGGGAATGATAGGTAATTTCTCCACATATTTCTAACGGCTGAGGCAGACAGCTTCCAGTTCCAGCTGCACTCTGAAGGTGGTCCCTTCCCCTCTCTCCCAGAGCTGAGTTAAGGTGTTTTACTGTAGCAATTGCAGAGGGACAGGCGAGTGGAGGAGGGGTAGGCGAGGAAGGGTGCAGGGGCGAGGGGAGCTCCGAGCTGGGCTGTTACCTCAGGGACTCCGGGGCACAGCATTGTTTGTCCTCGGGGACCTTCCTGACCTCGTTAAATCTTTTCTCTGACTTTTTCTTTTTAAAAAAAAAAAAAAAATATTTTTAACCCTTTCCGCTCATTTGACACCCTCTCCCTTGCGGGAACTTCGCAAAGCCAAGAGGATTTAACCGGAGGAGGAACAACGACCCATTTCCAGAGGAATGGGGACCAAGGGCCGAGAGGGGACCGGCACTCGCCGCACCCTGCCCCGCGGGGCCGTTTGTTACCAGGCAACAACCCCAGCCGCGGCCTACACCGATTTACCCAGCCAGGGCCTGCTCCTGCCTCCGGGCAGCCAGGGGAGTGCTTGTTCCAGAATACCCCAAATGGGTACATGTACGTACTGAAGGTGAAATTACATTTGTGCAGCTCACTGGCCCGCTTGGCATAGCCTTTGCTTCCAACAGGTAGCCAGCCTGGTGGGCACCGACCTCCTTGTCTCCTCAGTGCACATCTAGTGCAGCCCAGCTCGTCAGGATGGGGAGGAAATAACATGTCTGTGTGTGTCTTTGTGTGTGTACGGGTGGAAGCTGGTGTGCAGCGCTAATGCTATTTATTGATCTGAATTGGTACTATTCTAGATTAGGCTTGCAATTCATTTCAGAAAACTGACAATCTCCACTGCCTAGGCAAAACACAAAGGTCTCCCGTTCTTTTTAAGGATACAGCTGATAACGCTGTGCTAGGGAATACTTCTGTGAGCTCTGTGGCTTCGGTGTATTGTCTAGCCTTCTTTCAAGGGCTGCATTACAAACTCAGGAGCCTTCAAACACAATCAATCATCTCCAGCGCTAAATCAAAAATCCCATTCAACTTGAAGCATGCAATGCTGTTCACCTACATATAAGAAAAAATAGTTTTAAATGAGTATAAGCTGAAGAGATTTATCAGCCTTCATATTTTGTACTTAGAGCATTTATTTTTTTATAAACAGGTTTATTTTTCAAAAGATCAGCCTGTCAGTGTAATTTGCCCTTCATTGTGTACAGGAATTTTATTATGGCTTTATAAATCCACAATAAAGTAAAGCATTTAAGTAGAATTCTGCTGCACGTGTGCTTTTTAATCCTGAAAATCAAGTAGTTCTCAGATAGTCCCAAACATATATGTTATAGGAATGAGGGTTACCAGATTATATGTCTTTTTAAGTTGCTGTTCCACACAGTGCCAAGTAACAAGTCTTAACTTTCTTCTGCCCAAGTCAGATGTGCAGTCACTACAACAAAAACATCTAACCAGACGTGGCAGGGAGAAGATAACTGTAACCCACAACCTGTAGTGCGGCTTTTCTTTTGGGTATACTTAATTATGTGACTGAATATCACAAGCATGTGAAACACAAGGGCAGAAAATAAATAGAGGTTGATAAAAATGACATAAATTAAGAAAAACAGAGGGAGCAACAAGAACAATTAAAAAAGTATACTTAAATTGTTTGAAGCTATTCTGAAAAAATATAGCTTGTGTTGATAAAGAGCTTTTAACAGTATAATTTACTTTTTAAAAAAGCCAATTCTAAAACAGAAACAAGGTATAAATAGGACCGATGGAGAAAAGAATAAATCACAGGAGAAAAATATGCTATCAAAATAAACAAAGGTTTATGAAAGTTAACTCTCACCAGCTTTTGGGTACATGGAAGGAAGCTCTCTGTGAGACACTACAGCAATTTTCCTGGTTTGCAGTATTTGTATGATCTTCATGAAACACAATGTGGTGATTAGTATTATTATAGCAACAGTAGTAATAGTAATGACAATATTAACAGCAGTAATAGTAATAATAAAGAAAATGGGAAAAGCTAAACAGAGACAAATGGAACATATTAATAAGGATACTTTTTAGCCTAAGAAGCAAAACAGCTGTTTCACTAAAGGAATGAAATGGTGAATCTTCAGTTTGGACTAGTCCACAGCTAAGGAATCACTGACCTGTGAACAGTCTGAATCTGGATTGCAGCTAGAAGCAGAGAGTTCAGGGTACCTCTGCTCTTTGACAGGCATACATACAGAATTCACAACATCGGGTGCATCTGGCACTGGCAAAGAAATCTTTCTTTCTATG
>JBCJKH010018612.1:0-10000 GCA_039877255.1 Loriculus beryllinus | reverse complement strand
GGTGAAATGCAGGTAATAGCATGTATATTAGCAAATCAACTTTTGCCTTTTCTGTGAATCAAAGATGCCTGCAAGCTGTGAGCATAAGTTTTGTATGAGGTGTGTAATTAGTTTGTGACCAGTTTAGGACGGGAAAAGTCTTAGTCTTTTTACACTTGGAGAAGTGTTAACCCTGGCTAAATTCTCATTTCAGCAACTATATTTTTCACACCCATTTCCTGACAGGCACAATTGGCTATATCCTTCTTCATTTCCTGTCATAAGGTCTTGTGCGGGTGTTGATGTATACTGTTTCAAAGCTGACAAGTTCTGCCTGAGAGTCAGCTGCATTTTTCTGGTTGAGTGAGTATTATTTCATGACCAAATCTACTCTTACTGAAGGAAAATTCAAAATTCATTTCAATGCTGCAATATTTAGGCCACAGTTAATAAATTGGTTTGGGACTGCTAGACATTCAGGCAGTACAATATATTTTCTTCTTAAATAAATGTGGGATGCAACTTCTCATCTCTTTAAATACTCTTGGTTCTTGGGGTTTGGAACTAGATGATCTTAAGGTGCTTTCCAAACTTAACTATTCGATGATTCTATGGTGAGTAGCTTATTCTAGCTAACTAGCTAGACTGGCTGAAAGGTGCAAAAGAGCTAAGACAGCTAAATTCCTCATATCTGGAGGTTGGAACTAGTGAAGCTATATGAGCGTTGGTGAGGACTAATAGGTGTCACCAGGGAGTATCCTTTGGCCTTACCAGGTCTTTTCTTGTCTTAGCAGGGACAGTGAGAGGGACAGTTACCACAGTCCTAAATTCCTTTCTTCATGCTACAGTTCCCCTGGGTGAACAACTGTTGATCAAAAAACAATAAGAGAGTGTTCATAATTTTATCAGACATGGTCATATTTAGTGTATTTATAAATTCTTTGATTTTACATTTTCAAGTATACCTTTAATTGCAAACATTGCACTAATGATGACTGTGAATTTAATTCCATTCATCACAAGCCCTGCTTCTGAATTGTCAAACAGTTGCTGGCAAAAAGTCCTGCCAGTTTCAGTGAGTCAGTTCAGAATAGTTAAATTGTATGGTGAATATTTGGTGCAAAGTAATTCACTGTAAGGCAAAAGTGTTGTGCCTCCAGCATTCTGAGTCAGGACCTCTGGATTACTTATAGAGGTGCCATAAAGAGAAGTATTAGCTATAGAGTTACCGTGTGTCCCAAAATATTCAGGGAATTGTATTCTAGTAACATTACTGTCTCCTGATGCCTCTTCCTGTCCAAAACCAATCCAGGACAGGATCTCCCTTCATATATAATGGTTAATAACTCAAGAGTCATTTCATAGTTAATGGCCCAGGAGCCATAGTACAGGCAGTGTTGGAAGCTATGGGGAATCCACTGTTTAAAAATTAAAACAGAATTTGATTTTTATAAAAAACTGTGTCTTCTCTGTGGTAGCGTGGTTACACAAACAAAGGAAACAAAATAGTGGTGAAAGATGAAGTAAAAAATAATGAGAAAGAAAATTAAATCCTAATAATACATTTCTCTTACACAAATATAAGAAAAAACTCAGTCCTAAATTACACAGTAGTCAGGCACACTGTTTTAACTGCAGAAGACTGTACATGAGAAGATGTAAATATTGCTACTGTTAAATACATTTTTATTATTTTTACCAAATCATTATATTAAATAGGAAAAGGAGATGGAATACTCATTTGTGTTACAGGTTAAAGTTTCACCAGCATAGCTGTGTCAGGAAAGAGTATGAAAACTTGATGAAGCAAAAAGAAATTAATTGACACATAGTTCTACTAGGGAAAATTCCTGCAGTTGATAACCTATGTCACCCCCTCAAGTTTTCATAACTACGGAACAACTCTACAGGCAAATACTTCTTGTTGTAGACACAATTATAATTAAAAAATATTTGCATTTTAGAGAGAATATACTTTGGTATTTTCTTCTTATCATTTATCGTAGCAGAAGACCAAAATGTTGAGTTTCAAAAGTGATTTGTATATCTAATAAAGGATGTATTTTAACGTTACAGAATTAGCTGGCAGAACTCATTGCCACAAGATGACAATGAATTGAAAAGGCTAAAAAGAAGACTGTAGATTTATCTCAATCATAAAAAGCTTCCGCAGTTGCATCAGATAGAATAAAACATTTTGAAAGTGGATATAAACCCTCGTGCTTCAGGTCACAAACAACGGAGAAGATTTAGAAATACACCTACAGCCTGTGAGCAGATTAGTCTGCTGAGGTGCACCATACTATTTCCAGAAAAGTCAGATGCTGGCCATGCTCTGGATACTATCTGTCTTGTGCATCACAGTCCTATGGCATATCTGTATGGATGCTTGAAACTTTTAGTTACCCTCACAGTTCAGGCAGTCTCCCAAGTTTTTGCCTGCCAAAATTTTTGGACTAATCCTTCTAGTGGTTAATCCACTAGAAGACATCTTTTCCAAGTTGACACCCTGTATTATCAGCTTTTGTTTGCTCCATGCAGCTTAACTAGAAAAGCTTGCTTCTTGAGACTTCATCTGGGCTGCTGAGTGTGATGAAAATGGTACGATTGGTCTGCAGGCCACAGTTCTCCTGAATGTGAATGTCTTTTTGCCAGCTGCCTCAGTACTGTTTTTAACATTAGCCACATGTAGAAAGTAAGAAGTAAAAAGGTATTTTCCTCATAATTCAAAGAACAGAAAAAACCCAAGTGTTCAAAGATGGACTAAACAAAACCATATAATATCTTAACATATCTTAGTATTATATTATGCTTTAATTCAGTTCTAACAGATTCTGTTTCCTCCAGCTAAAAGGGAATCCTACACAGCTGGGAAGATTAGTATAGGTTGAACCACAGCTCAGGGTGCGGGATGTTCTCAGTTGCTCTCTGAAATTACATTCAGACCCATAACTTTGCCCTGGTAATTTCCAGCAATTCTAGAACACAATTCTTAAACTGTCCAACTTCAGCACTTTTCCCAAAGGATTAGTGACTGTCTCCTGCTAATTTTATAAATATTGAAGCCCCTGACGCAAAGCTATGTGAAACAGTCTCTTGCTAGACAGTAAAAAAAAAAAAAAAAAAAAAAAAAAATCAGTAATGAATAGCACACTACTTAAGTAAATTCATTGTTTATCCAGTCAGGGATCAAACCCCAGTATCTAACTCTTTATACATTAAAAATACAGTCCCTGCAAACACATAAACGGATTCTATACTAATACACTAAGGAGTACAATGGATATAGAGTATTTCTGACTTTTCACTGAAATTAAACTATAATCACACATTCTGGGGAAGTGGACTTGGGATAAGTGATTCCTAATCTGGTTTTGAAGGACACCATGACAATAGGATAGCTTTTTCTATTATGACGTTACACAGTTCCAGAGACCACATTACATATTATTAAATAGAAACAATAGAGTTTCTATGTCAATGCACAAAATATAACGGATAAGGATGGTTTCTCTGTTATGTGTTTCACTATTTCTTCTTATACCTTAGTCCTTTTATATTTCTTGCATCTGACACTTTCAAGAGGAAACAGAATTTTCTGAAAGAGCAGCAGCATTTTGTGAGGAATGAGGAAGGGTGTTGTTTAGGGTGTACAAGCCACTGGGATCAGATATGTGGCTGGAAGAAGACGGCAATAGATGGAGACAAGGACAGAGTTACACCAAGCATACTCTAATCAAGCTAGAAACCATGGGGGAAATAAGAATCTTGTGTCACACCAATCGTACTTCTCTGTCCCAGCAGTGACCTTAGGACTTCTCAGCTGTGGTGTGGTTCATTTGGTTATTCCCTCCTTCCCAGGCAGCACTGCACGTCTGGTGGGAGTGGCTGAACTCAATCTCCTGATAATTAGAGGTGAAAGCAGAAAGGTCTGAAGGGTTTTTAGCAGCCACAAACTCCCCCTGCTTCCCCTCTGTCTCTCATCAGCCCAGTTTCTTCCCCCTCCTCTGAACAGGAATTTCTTCAGCACGGTGCCTGGCTGTCTATCCAGCAATTCTTTGGTGAGAAATCTTATGATGTATTCTTTGCTCCAGCTTTAATTTCCAGTCCCCTTTAAGTGAAAGATGAGAGAACTGCTGGTCACAGTAATTGAAGCAGAAAGGCAGGGTAGTGCTACAGGTGCTTTCCAACCACAGGTCTCTGTCCCTGTTTTAGTAAGGTTTGAGAAGGCTCAAAGACTTACCAAAGGTTGCCTAGCAGTAACCTTGACAATGCCAAGAATAGTACCCCTGTGCCCAAAATGGACATGTCACTGGCCACATCTCTTCTTTTTCATAGCAAAAAGCAGCTTAACCACCAAGTCGTAGCTCTGCTGTCCTACTTTTTAGCTGCCCTTGTAATTTGTGCTGCCTCTTTTGATTCCCAACCAGGGAAATGTTTAAACTAAGTAATACACAGACAGTGAGAATAAGGAGAAAGGACTTTCAAAAATGCATGTTATTAGTTGCTTTATTTCAAAGACAAAACATTTACGTTTTGGAAACATCATTGTAAAACACTGATGAAAGAAGTATCTCTTTGGCAGTGACAGAAAAAAAAGGGGCTGTACTTCACTAGAGATGCCAGTTTCTTTCTGATTCATAGCTTTGCTATTCAAAATAAAGATTGCGGCCTTTAAATTTGGTTCAATTAGAACAGTCCTAGAATTAGATAGTGTAATGATACATTCTATCCCTGACAGGACTTTCAGCTTTCCAGTAGAGTTGTCACACTTTCTGTCTCTGAACACAAGGTCTTCCTTTTCCTTCAATGATCTGTTCAGTTGGAATACTTAAACATGTCAGAATTAAGCACCCTTTCTATCAGTGTGAGAGCTATTCCCCACATACCCGTACATGTAATAGTGCTTGATACTGTCAAAATGGAACAGTCTTTTTAAGTATAGAAACACCCTAGATTGTCCCATGAACCCAGGCAGAAAGATTCACAAGTTTGGACTTCTGAAACTGGCACTAGTAATATGCTGTACAAAGGAAAGGAAAAAAAAAATTAAAAAAGAATGAAGGGAAAAAGAGAAAAGGAGAAAAGTGAGTATTGCTTCCCTTCAACAAATCTCACTGGCATTCACTGCAGTAAAACCAATCACAATGGAATCATTTTATATGTGTGTGACTCAAATATAGTTCCCCAAGCCACTGTTCTAAATTAACAGCAGTTAAGCACCCAATGATAGACTTAAAATAAATCGCTACCCAGTGGACTCCCCCATAGTCACAACACATTACTCAGGAGGTGCAGAGAGTTCTTTCTGTAGGAGCTGTGGCAGAGTTTCTGCATTTAGTTGTGTTTAGGTTATGAAGAAATAACCATTCTGTATGTAATGATTACAACACCTTTTCAATACCAGTAGATTGCAATATCATAGATCTCTCTTTAACCTGACTTTAAAACTTTTGATGAATATATTGTTTAAGATTTTTCACAGTAAGTCACAGAAGCCTTAATTAAATGCAAACTGATTCCTTCAAATCTTTCCTGTGACAATGCAGGCATGAATGGAACACATTTAAGAGCTCACACAGCTCTAGTTTTCATGCAAAAGACTCAAGTCCCATGAGTGAGCCAATTACAAATTATAGTGTAGGTGAACTCATTCTTTTCCATTCACTGGAGCTGATTCTGTGTCATTAATGCTTATATCTCAGAGTGGAAGAAAAGACTTTTCATATCTCATTAACATTACAGAAGAGAAATTAAATTAATTCTATGATAGATTAGAGCTATGTGTATGGAACTAGTTCAGTTGCCTACATTTCAGTAAGTCTTTACAGAAAGCCGAACCCATATCCACCACCAAAAGGCTTGCTAATCCTCTGTGGTGTCTTGCACTGACCTCATTGGCAGGGACTCATAATTGGCTGAGGTTCCACCACTGTTAGGCTTAAATCAGCTAGTGTGAAATTTTAGCTGAGTGTTAACTGTGCCAAAATCCATCTTTAGAGCTCTCAACCTTTCACCACCCAAATGCTGAACAGTGGCACTGGAACAGCAAAATGTGGCTTGTGTTATGAATCGATGAAGGAAGAGGCTTAGATCTATCTAAAAGGGTCATAATTTACAGGAAACATACTGTGGAGGGAACATTAGTCTCTCATATCTGTTTACAGTTGCACATGCAGTAAAAAAGTCAACTAATCTTGAATGGATGATGTTCAGAGATAGGAAAATCATATTTTTTCTTAAAAACCTACATGTTGTCAAACTTGGAAGCTGGCCATTTCTGTCCTTGATACATTTAGTGTAGAAAACTATATAGTGGTTTCTAAATCCAACTGCCACAAACACATTTATCTGCTGCTACTCCTCTTTTACAGGCACACAGGCACACATGTAAATAAACTTATGTATGCCTCATGTGCCAGAAGCAGTAAAGCAAATACCATGCAACATCGATGATGTAGAGATACTCAGAGTTCCTCTTGGCCACATCCATTTCCTCCTTTTTTTTTTTTTTTTTTTTTTTTGTTGTTGTTGTTGTTGGTTTGTTGTTTGGGTTCTTTCATTATTTTTTAATTTTTATTTTTTTAATTCAGTCTGGCTGATAATGCAAAGCTTTCTGTAATAGGAGTGACCCCAAGTCTGTTCCAGACTATATGCAAATCCAAAGTCTGATGAGTCCAGAAGCCTGCAGTTGTGATTCAGGTGAACTGCAAATATCTTTTTCTTCACCATACTTGTCCCCTGTATCAGCATGTTGTGACATAAGAGGCAAAAGATTTGAAAAAATACTTGTTATCAAGGACAGGAATAAAAAGCTACATAGATTTAAATTATAGATGTTTCATATTGGCATTTTCTGCAGCATTCTTTGCCTCTTAAAAAAAAAAAACTCTAAAAAGAAATTTTATAACTTTGCCTCATTAAAAACCTATTCATCATATCTCAGTAAAAAATAGATATTTTGTGCATGATTGCCTCAAGAGTTCATATCATAAATACATCTTGCTTACATCACTTGTTAGGGTATATTTACTGAAGACTGCACACTTACTGAAGAGTGATAGCTGAGTTTAGGTTGTCTACAATGAAGCCTTCATACTTTGATAATTGAAATTATGTGATTCAATTATATTTTTTCTCTTCTTTTTTTTCCAAACTAGTTTCTTTTATTTCTGGAAATGTTAAAAACTGCAACCTCCCAAAAACCAGAATGCCACCGTGCTCTGAGATTGTTTCAGTCCATAATGGGATTATTAATTTTGTTTTGTAGGCATTATTGATAGTCTTTCTGAAAATACAACACTCTATTATTAGTTATAACTTGTCTTCTGACTTGCATTACCAGAAACTTCCTCCTGCTCAAAGCAATCACACAAACTGTGACTGGGCAAAACTCAGAGGGGGAGGATCCACTCTACAGAGGGATAAGGGTGGGAAGGAAATATATGACTTGGAAGAGAGAGGGCCAGAGCATCTTAAAGAGAAAATTTAGAAAATATTATTATTAGTAAACATGAATATTTAAAATTCAGAAATGTGCTAACGCATGTAAGGTTCTCTTTTATCTGCTCCTTTATCTGCTCCTCCAGTATCTTTGTGGATCCAACCTGTAGCCTACAGTCCTAAACAAGAGTGATCACTGTAGCAGAAGCAACCACAAACTGATGGTGTGAGTAAAACTGCTCACTGTTTCTGTAAATAAAAGTGGTGTCCCTGAGGACACCAACAGATTTCAATGGCCCTGACCATCCTCAGCTAGGACATCCATCCATGGCTTCCACCCATGGTTTCCAGGAGCTCCAGTATACTGATGTTTTTCAGCTCCATTTCTATAATTATTTTTGCAAAGCCATTGGAACATCTTGATATGAAGCATAGCATTCAGTGTGAGTAATATTTTGATAGTTGATAGTTTACTAAACATATGCATATATATTTACATCCATATCAATTATAATTACATGCAGATATTGAACATAAATATTTGCATAGACATTTTCCCAGTATTATGTTCTTTGAAGATGAAGGTACCTTATAAATTTGCACTATTGTACTGTTACACTACAGTAATTTTTTTTGTTTGTTCGTTTTGCCATTGTTGTTCTGTATCTGTTCAAGTGTTTAAGTGAGAGCATTCAATGACTGCGATGTGTCTCAGGTATGGTCTGTTATTATTGAGCACTTGTGAAAAGGTGTCCTAATGTCCAAAGTTGAACATGTTTGAAACCATTATAAATATATGCATATTAGAATTGCTAACTGTCGAGTACAAAAAGCTTTCTAGGCTCTTTAGTTTTGGACATGCTCATTGAGCAAATGATGCTTGAGAAAATGCAGTGGATCTATTTCCTTCCAACTTGTGTGGATGTCAGAGTTCAGCTAAAAACAGCAGAAGCAGAGGTAAAGAATTCTATATAAATCCTCACTGGGCTGTTTGTTCCAAGTAGAAGACATACTTTTATTTTTGTTTTTTTTTATGCCACAGAAATGCTTTATCAAAATAAACATATCTTGCCATTTGTAAAAAAAAAGAACCAAACCAAACCAAAACAAAACCAAAAACAAAACCCCAAAACATTCTCCACAAAGCAAACTATAAACAATTGTTTTCCAGAACTTCATCCTTTTAGAATGGTTCTTTTTTGCAGGACTCAGCTCTGCTAAGCTCCCTGCTACAATATCTCAGCTTGTTCTATTTGACGGCTGTTCCCCTGTCATCACTCATTTTCAGTGGGCAAGGGGGAGCAATTGCTGGGCATCAAATCATCATCAAGTAAACCAGCCTTGACACTAGTTAAAAAGGGAGATGGATGGTCAGTTGGCTTCTACAGAAAATATTCACCTAAGTATCCTAGCAAGATCCCTTGATACCAGGCTAGTGCTTTCCTTTCTTTCTTTTCTTTTTCTTTTTTTTTTTTTTTTTTCTAAAGGGAGCAGAACAATCACCCATATTTCTTCTGGGTCATCATATGATGGCAGGTTTCCTCAGGGGAGGAGCACAGAGGTTAGGTGAGTAAGCTCTGCATTCAACAATTAAAGAGCAGAAATACAATCGGTGAAGGAAACAGCTTCCTTGCACTTGCTTCCCTTGCCTGTAATGGGCAATGAAAACCTCCCCACAATTGTGTAACTTCAGGAATGCCAAATACATGACAGTGTACTGTCCATCACTCATCTGTCAGTTACCTCCCTTTCCCATAACCGGCTTTAAATGTATCTTTAAATTCAGACAAAAATGTTCACAAATAGCCTGAAAATTAAAATCAAGTACAGAGACCATTTCCAGTTAAATAATAGTGTTCTGGGCTGCTGTAGTTCTTTACGTGATCTAGGAGCGCTGGGCTCTGCTCCTCAGAGTGAGCTGAAAGTAAGGAAATCATCAAGTTATGGACTTGCTGCAGCTTCTCAGTGATTTTGGCACTTACATGGAAAGTAACTCTGTGACAGTTGTCCCGTTCACTCATTTAGACTTTTTGGATGCTGTGGACTTTGTTGACAGAAAAAGCTGCTATATCTGAAAGTGACTTAAATGCTTAAGGCCTAAATTACCAGTAAAACCACCCAAATGACTGTATCACTAAGCTTGGAGAAATTCAACGTTTTGTTTTTTTTTTTTCTCAAAGTATCCACATATGAAAAAAAAGATTTTTGGAAAGAGGCTGCCAAAAATCCTTACATTGTAGAAATACATTGAAGATGCTTCAGGAACAGCTAAATGTGCTTTTACTGCTCAGATGACCAGTTATACTGAGGGCAGTTTGTACAACTGGATCGTAAAGGAGGTGATGTTGGTCCCTTAGATTGTTGCATAAAATTATAGGGAAAATAACTTCAAAATTTGCTTGTTTATAGAATGAATAAATAAATCATAAATAACAGCAACTTTCATTAAAGCTTTGAAATAATACAAGTGTCAAAGAAATAGCAAGAGGCATGACTTTGTTATATGGGTTTTGGTTGCTAAGTTTGTATTGCACATTGTACCAAACTTAGGACCACCTTTGGAGTTTTGCTGTACATG